>OZ010602.1:89634397-89696897 GCA_963932145.1 Acanthosepion lycidas | reverse complement strand
ATAATCCAGTTCTTTAGTATTTTTGTTATTAATTTTTAAAAAATAGAACAAAAGTAGAGCATAAATATAATTATTTATTTAAAAATATGATTCCAACACGCATATATATATATATATATATAGGTAACATATCCGTAAGTATATAATCCAAGTGGATTCTAGTAATATCAAATATTAAAGCTGATCCACAAAAAGAGGTTCAGTGTATTTATTTTTACTGAGCAAATAATTAATAAACAGTAAAATACAAAATGACCTCATATGGGGAATAGTCTATTTCGGCATACGAAGATATCTGTCGTCTGTCTTATCAACTCCAGCTAAGATGAGAACAGATGGAGTATAATTTCCACTGTCTGTAACATTTAATTTAAAAGAGGGCTCAATACAGAGTAGAGTTAAATATTATTTATTTTAGGATATTAAATGAAAAACATGTTTGTTAAAAATCAGCATTTCATATATATATATATATATATATATATATATATCCTTCTGCCTCTATCTATTCATTCAACTTGGATGTATTGGTGCACTCAGTGAGGATAGAATTCTTTATATTAACACCTCTAGCCATCTTTTCTGCTGCATGCTCTCAGTGAGGCTGTCTGATGTCTCTCTGGGAATGTATGTTAAGCAATAAAAACAACAAAAAAAAAACACTATCCTGTATTCATCTCCAATACACAAGGCATTCCTTTTCTCTCACCCCCCCTCTCTCTCTCTCTCTCTTGACTGTTTTGTATATTTTGATATATAGTCTTACACACTAAAGCATTGTATTCTATGTGGATTACAATTTAACATTTTATCTTTTTACTTGACTCTTAAATGTCAGAACATTCTTTTATTTTTGTGATGGTCTCATTTTTGTACTAATTTTTTTTCTTTCGTTCTTTTTTTTCTAGGTGAGTACAGAGTTATTTGTCCAGACATTTCCCTGACTTTGGTGAGGTAATGGCTTCCTTGCTCTTTCTTTCTTTCTTTCTTTTTTTTTCACTCACTGGTAAGAACATAACTATATTAGCCCTGCTCCATAATAGATGATACATTAAATGTATGAATATTTTCTGGGCAGTTGTTCTAAGCTCTATGTTTCCTCAACCTCACAGATTTAAGCACAGCCCTAGATTGGCAGTTAGGTCTCATCATTGAAATTCCTAAAGGTAACTAAGTTCTGTTCTAGTTATTTAGTCTCTCGTATTTCTCACCTATATAACTTTGAAAGTATTGGTTGAAGTAATCCAGTGACTTGACCCAAAGAGTTATGAGTTCAATACCTGGCCACAGGTGAACAAAAACTTGGAAAGGTGAGTTACTAAAGGGAATTAACTGAAAATGAGAAATTCAGAAAAGGTATGGCATGTGGAACTAGAACAATCTACCCCCATGGACTAAATAAATGTTTTGAAATTCCAACATATATCACCTGAAGAAGGCCAGAGCATACAGTGGCCGAAATGCTGTGAATACGGCAATGAAAATGAGGGCAACAGTCTGAACAACATAAATAGAAAGTAAAGTTTAGAGCAATTTCAAACGGCTTTGCTTTTATTTTGATCCTCATGTTTGACATTTATTTGAATTTGTTAAAATCTCCGAATGGTTGGCTTTCGTTTATTTTGGTGGATTTTGTGAATCTGCTTTACTCATTCGGGTTACTGAGTACATTTCCCTCTTACTTGAAATTGTACAAAAATATTTTTGCAGAAATAAACCAGACAGTTTTTGCAATTTCCTCATTTGCTCAAAGTGTTGCAGTTAGCATGCTTTTTGTGAACGTATTTTTTTCCCCATTTTCCATCAAATGGAAAGCAGGGTATTTTTAAAAAAAAAATACGTTTCAATTCTTGAGATTTTGAAAAAAGAAGCTTGACTTCTTGCAACTTTCAGTTTTTGACTTTTACAAAAATAAATTCATTTTCTCCACTTTCCTCTCTATCCTTCTTGTTTTAAACTTTTAGACAAATGGAACATGTGGTTGAGCCATTTTTCTTGAGTGGTTGAGGATCAATTGCCACATGTTTCCACAAGTGGAGAGCAAGGCCTGCTTTGCCACATGTGACACTGCCACAGTGGCAGGTAAGGCTATTGGGAGGAGCAACAAGTTGCTTTAATATTTGAATGCAGTTGATCCCGATGTTCAAGTCGGCCTCGTGCAAACCTTTTTATGTATGAGAAGCAGGACAGGTGCCCAGCTTCACTTCTTCCCAGGAAGATATATAAAAGAGTAGAAATATTTAATACTAACTCTAACGGGTTATTACTAAAAGAGTCTGTCAATCTTTAGATAAAAATAGCAAAAGATTGGAGCTGTCGCTTTAGAAATCTGGAAGGCATTTGGAAAAGTTTGGGATGCTCATCTTCTTCCCAAGCTGAAGGTCTGCATCTCCTGAAGAATTTTTAATTTGATCCATTCTTAATTCAGGGTTAGTCATGTGGAATGTCCACTTTTTCTAGATCCTTTCATATTAATGCTTGAATGGCAGATGGACGTCTATCCTTGGACCTAATTTGTTTCTTATCATTAACAACCTTACTGGTGTCATCAGTTCCCAAGTTGATATCTATGTTGATGACACAACTGCTTACTCCTGTTTTAGTTGTAAGTCTGATAGGTTTGATAAAGTAAAACTGGCAGCTGATCTCAAAAATGATCTCCAATCTTCTTTTAACTGGGGCAATAAATCACTTGTAAATTTTAATGCCTCTAAAGCAAAACTGATCTTGTAGTTATCTTAAAGTGCCCTTTTTGCCTTCTGTTAGCATGGCTGATGCTAACCACCAGGGCAGCAAGTCATTGCACCTTTATAGTCTTATGTTTCCCACTAACATAAAGTGAAATAAATATATTGAATCAGTTGCTATGTCAGCTTTGAGAAAAGGTGGTTCCCTTTATCATGCTAAACAGTTTTCCATCTTGCATGTTTATAAATCTATCATTTGTCCATGATTTAAATATTGCTGCCATATCTGGTTGGGTGTTTTTGCTGTATATCTCAAGATTTTTGATAAAATCCAAAGTGTCTGTAATGTTATAGGTCTTGACCTGGCATCCTGACTTCAATTACTTTCCTACTGCTATAACATGACTTCCCTGTTCCTTTAATTTAAATATTTTCATGGCAATTGTTCTGAGTTTTCATTTTTGACACCTCAACTTCACAAATTTAAGTGTACTACTAGATTGGAAATTAGGTTTCAGCATTTTACTTTTGAAATAACTAGATGGAACCATTAGTTCTATTCTAATAGTTGTTTTTCTTGCACTTCTCACTTGTGGAAGTCTTTTAGCATCTTGTTTTCCCATCAGCTTTGATTTTCAAAATTTAAAAACAAAATGAAATAAATCTGTCCCTTCACTAGGCCTGACTTATTCTGAAACAGGGCCAAATTGAGGGAGAAAAACTGTATTATACTAATCTTCCAAGTAGAAAGGGAATTCCTTGAAAATAAGCATTTGAAATTCTCCCATTAACTTAATCCCAAACCAAGAAGTTTAAAGATGATTTTAAATTTCAGCTCAAGCTTTCTTTTGTCAATAAGTTGTTTATTGAATTTGTTTACCTGTGCAGGTTTTTACTTGAGTTTGGGGGTGGGGATTGTTGCTATATCAAATGAATTCTCCCCACCCCACTCCCAACCACTTTGTTTGAGATATATATATATATATATATATATATATATATATATCTTACTGTCAGTTATGTGACCAAAAAGGTCTCAGCTGGATCTGGCTACTTGCCAATCCAGTTTATTTTAATCTAACCTATTTCTGTTATCCCCACCCCTGCCTTGCTACCATTCCCCTCTCTCTTACATTTGACACACATTCATATATTTAAATAGTCTCAGTCACTCTCCCTCTGTTTTTTTGATCAGCCTTCTCGCTACACTGACTCTTGCTATTTTTTTTCTTAGTTATGTCTTCCCACCTTTCTCAAATTCCCTGCTTTGTTTCTATTTCCTCTTCTTGTGCCCCCCCATCTTATCTTATTTGATTTTCCCCACTAAACCACCCAGCAATTTCATTTCCCTGCCCCCTACTAGAAGTCCCACTTTCATTTTTCACCACCACATTCACTTGTTCTTTCTGTACTCTTCTCCATTATCCTCTCTTCCTATCTCTCCTTCCTCTCTTCCTATCTCTCCTTCCTCTCTTCCTATCTCTCCTTCCTCTCTTCCTATCTCTCCTTCCTCTCTTCCTATCTCTCCTTCCTCTCTTCCTATCTCTCCTTCCTCTCTCCCTCCTCTCTCCTTCCTCTCTCCTTCCTCTCTCCCTCCTCTCTCCTTCCTCTCTCCTTCCTCTCTCCTCTCCCTCCTTTCTCCTCTCTCTCGTTTCCATCCTCTCTTGTCTCCCTCGTTTCCATCCTCTCTCGTCTCCCTCGTCTCTCTCTTGTCTCCCTCGTTTCCATCCTCTCTCGTCTCCCTCGTCTCTCTCACGTCTCCCTCGTTTCCATCCTCTCTCATCTCTCTCTCGTCTCCCTCGTCTCTCTCTCGTCTCCCTCATCTCTCTCTCTCGTCTCCTTCCTCTCCTTCGTTCCTCTCTCGTCTCCTTCCTCTCCTTCGTTCCTCTCTCGTCTCCTTCCTCTCCTTCGTTCCTCTCTCGTCTCCCTCGTCTCCTTCCTCTCTCGTCTCCCTCGTCTCCTTCCTCTCTCGTCTCCCTCGTCTCCTTCCTCTCTCGTCTCCCTCGTCTCCTTCCTCTCTCGTCTCCCTCGTCTCCTTCCTCTCTCGTCTCCCTCGTCTCCTTCCTCTCTCGTCTCCCTCGTCTCCTTCCTCTCTCGTCTCCCTCGTCTCCTTCCTCTCTCGTCTCCCTCGTCTCCTTCCTCTCTCGTCTCCCTCGTCTCCTTCCTCTCTCGTCTCCCTCGTCTCCTTCCTCTCTCGTCTCCCTCGTCTCCTTCCTCTCTCGTCTCCCTCGTCTCCTTCCTCTCTCGTCTCCCTCGTCTCCTTCCTCTCTCGTCTCCCTCGTCTCCTTCCTCTCTTCCTTTCTTTCTCCCCTTTCTTCCTTTCTTTCTCCCCTTTCTTTCTTTCTTTCTCCCCTTTCTTTCTTTCTTTCTCCCCTTTCTTTCTTTCTTTCTCCCCTTTCTTTCTTTCTTTCTCCCCTTTCTTTCTCCCCTTTCTTTCTCCCCTTTCTTTCTCCCCTTTCTTTCTCCCCTTTCTTTCTCCCCTTTCTTTCTCCCCTTTCTTTCTCCCCTTTCTTTCTCCCCTTTCTTTCTCCCCTTTCTTTCTCCCCTTTCTTTCTCCCCTTTCTTTCTCCCCTTTCTTTCTCCCCTTTCTTTCTTTCTTTTTCTTTTCACTTCTCTCCTCCCCACCAGTACCTAGTTTAGAACCCTCTTGCCTTCACTATTTTCAACTCCCCTCCATACACCCCTCTCAACATTTTTTGCTTTTTCTCCATTCCCCTTCCATCTCTCCACCCTCCACCTCGCTATTCCTTGTATATAAATCTTATTTCCAAATCTTACCCTCATTGCTTTATGCTGTGTTGGTTTCTTTTGTTATCCTTTTCAGTGGTCACCTTCCTCTTCCAGCACCTCCTTTTTCATATATATATATATATATATACATACACACATACATACATATGTTTCTTTTGTTTTGACATTTTTTTAAGCTAGGTTAGACATAAACTATTACTACCTACCTGATAAATCCTAAGTACAAAGCTTTGCAGCACAGTGTCGTTTATATCCACCTATATTACTAGCGATGAAGTTTGGACCTGGGATATTACTGCTTGCTCTTATCTATCTACCTGTTTTCCCAGCTTGAATTATGAATGTTTTAGGAATTGGTGCTTCCATCAGCGGAGACACAGTCTGGTCACAATGTCACTTCTCTATTTGGGGAGGTAGGTTGTAGATATTTCTGCCATATTTGATTCTACCTTTCAAATATCAAAGAAAAGCCTTCCTGGAGTTCATCTGAAACAATTTTGTATAAGCATTGAAAAAGAATTGGCTGTGGTTACCAAAAGCGATGCTTACAGAGAAGGAGTATTACAAGTCATGTCAGCTTAGAATCGGATATCATCCCTGAAAAAATGGAATATAATCTTACAATATAATGCTTTTTTGTTTTTGTTTTTTTTTGTTTTTTTTTTGTTTTTTTTTTTGTTTTTTTTTTTTAGTATTTGTCTTTAATGTAGACCTATGTTATCTCCCTTGCACTGGTAAAACATAATAACTATCAGTTAAGTAACTTATTGAACTTTTTACCAGATTTCTACATGTGATTTTTACATAAACTCATATTTTTTCCTTAACCCTTTGAGCTCTGCATTCCCTCCAGAGTCAAAATTCACAAATAATTGGTATGGAATGTTTCACAGTAGATATAAAAATAGTTACAAGTGTTTACCCACCATTCAACTGGTAGCTGGATATTACATCATTTTTCTCTACCACCAGTAAAGCAGTGATCAGAGCTCAAAGGGTTAATAAATCTCTATCGCTTCCTTTTCATATAAATCTCCTCCCCCATATTGAAAATTTCTTGCAAAGACTTTAAAGAAAGTAGAATTCAAAGTATTTTTTTTATTTCTTATTTATTATAAAAAAATCAATGTGCAGTTAGAAAAAGTCGTCACCCTGACTGCAGTACCCAACTTTTTGAGTATTGTGGATTTTTTAAATAAGTATTTTGCTTGCAATGTGTGTGTGCGTAGTTTTATATGCATAGCTAAGATGTAACTTACTGTAACTTTGATAAAACCAGCATCTCTTTGTGAAGGTGATTTTTAAAAAACACATGTGAATGTGACCTGTTATAATTATTTTAAAATACTCTTTTTACCAGATATACATTTTCTCAAAGGAATTGTAATTCACTCTTGAGGATGACTTTGGAGAAGAGTGAAAGTACTTGGGTAGGAAAAAAAATACAGCAACTTCATTGATGAATTTCATTTTCATGTCAAGAAACTGTTGAGAGAAGTGGAAAAGATCAGTATAAAAATAGACATAATATGCCTATATTATTCAATGAAACAGGTTTGATATATATATATATATATATATATATATATATATATAGGAAATAATTAGATATTAGCAACCATATATATGTGCATTAGCATGCATACACAGGTAAGCAATTAAATATTTACTTAATTTAAGGTGTAAACAAAACAGTGCTCAATGTCGATAGACAGCTAAGTATATATTAATAATAAATATATTAGCTTGGTGCAAAAATGACGTGATAATGTCGTTTTTTGACGTATTTTTTAATGTCAAAAAACGACATTGTTACGTCATTATCTTTGCACCAACCTAATACATGTTGAGTTTGTAGAACAACAAAACTTTAAGTTGCACTTTGAATGTAGGTATATATATATATATATATATATATATATATATATATATATATATTTGAAGCTTTAGGCTTGAATCTGGTGTCATATGTTAGAAAACTTTTGGTTTAGCAAGACTTAGTGTTTTGTTTTTCTTCTTCTATGTGGCAATCATGACTCTCCACAATTTCCTGTCCTTTGCAGCTCCTAGTAAATTTTGTCTTTTTGTAATTTCTCCTAATCCCTGTTCTGCCACCCATTTTACACAAGCTCATTATTCTGTCCTACTAACCTTCAATATGTCTTGTGTGTGTTAAATTTTCTAATCCCTCTTTCCTCATGTGTCCTAGAAATTTCAACTAGAATTTTCATCATGTTAAGCAGTAGTGACCATTTTTGTTTCCATTTCCTCTGAAACTATGTATTTTAATAAATATTGTCTGTTTTAATGAAATATTTCATTCCTCAATTTTGACAGTGGGGCTAAAACCAAAAAAAAAAGAAAAAAAGCCATTGGAGAATAAATCCTGAGCAAAGTTGTAAGGTATGCAATATTAGAGTAAAAAAACCAAAAAACACATTAAGAAATGTTTAAACTCTGTACTTGAGGTTAAGAAAAACAGTCATTTGAGGAAGTAATGTTTTTAATAAAATATTAAATTATTTTAATTTGTTTAATATATCTTAATAAAAATTCATTTATGGTTATGTATTACTTTAATTACTATAAATTAAATCAGACTTATATCGTTGGCATTCAGTTTAAAAAACAAAATGACCCAGGTTCTTGCTCTAAATTAAATATAATCTGTATTACGCATTGTTTTATTAAAAATATTATTTAATTACTTGAAATATTTATTTTCTTTGAGACTTTTCGTACTCTCAAGAACGCTTTTTCCTACCCTATCAAAGCATACCTTATAACTTCTCTACAGTTCTTCTGATATCAGATTTTTCTGGTCAGTGGAGAAAATCCTTGTGCATTGGATTTTTTTTTTTTTTTTTTTTTTTTTTTTTTTTTCCCATAAACCTGGGTCCAAACATTTTCTTCTGCAACCAATGAGAGAAGCATAACTTTTTGCCTCAAGATAACCAGACACAGAGAAAGAAGATTGCTACCAATTGTACGAATGACAAACATTTCTTGTGGAGTGCAATAGTTGTGTGTGGGTGTGCATGTGTGTGGCCTCTTTTCAGGGTTGTGAAGGTTTGGGGGAGTAGTTGGGGGCAGCTACTACTGTTGAAGAATTTGGGCATGGGTTTTCTAGTCCTATCTGGAGTTTAGCATTGGGTTACATTTACTGTGGGTGGTGTTTTTCTTTTCTTTTGTCCCCCACCCCAACAAAAATTGTTATTTTGTTAGCTCTTATATGTAGGAGGAAGCCTCCTAGATTTTGTTGTTTTCGTTGGGGTGGTAGCTACCTGAGAAATGCTTATATATTTTCACTTGTCCATCTTTTTCTTCTCCCACTTTTGTAGGCCTCTAAAACCTTTCTTTGGCTACTAATGACTTCTGTCTCTATTAAGTCTGTCTCTGTGTGTGTGTGTGGGGGGGGGTTTAACATTTGATGCATTGTCTTTTTTTTTCTTTACCTTTTTGCACTTGTATTTTTGTTCATATTCATTTCAAATATGAGCATTAAAATTTTTTTTTTTTTTCAATCATCATTTGAAAACCAACCAACCAAACATGATTTTAATTTATCATGGCATTTATTCTAGAATTTATTGGTTATTTCTTTGACGCTATTCTCAGTGCCTATTTGGGCGAGTTTATACTCTGAAACAACTCATCAATTTTCTATGTATTTTTTTGACGACAATCTGCTGACCCTTGTTATCTACACTCTGTAGATTTTCTCATTGAATTTGCTGACCTTCTTCTATCTTCATGTCACGTTTCCTGTTACCTTTGCTCCAGTTTCTCTCTTCCCTTCTTTTGTCGTAGGCTAACTTTTTGGCAGATTTCAGAATTTTACTTTAGTTGAGCCCAGAATAAAAGTGAGGATTGAATTCGGTTACACTCTGTCACAAATAGCTCTAACTGTAACCCCTAACCCTAAGGGCACATTTCTTTAGTTTTGTTTTGTTTCTCATCATGTGCATGTGATTCACTCTTAGTTGAATATCATCTTTTCACAAGACTTAAGAGCGACTTTTGTTTTTTGATAATCTTAAGAGAATTGATAATGAATATTGAAAACTTGAAAATTAACAATCCATGATAACGAGCCCAAACTCATTCCCAGTTTCTTTTGCTCTCTCTCTCTCTCTCTTACACACACACACACACATATATATATAGAGATATGTTTGGTGGTACAAAATTTTATCGCTGCCATAAACAGACGAAAATTAGTTTTATTATTACCACTCATGATAATAAAAAGTAAAAATGAAAGAGACTAGCTAACCAGTTTCATACGATGCTCAACAGAGTTAAATCGAGGTAAATAGAATTAATTGTATAATAAAATAAAAAGAACAATGGACAAAGTTTATTGGTGGGGTGGGGGGGAATATATATATATATATATATATATATATACATACATACATACATAGACACACTAGCTATGTAGTACAGCAAACTCTTTCATTTCCCAAACAATAAATGCCCCTCCCTCATCTCAATGGCGCTTCTACACTCTCATATTTTTATTTAATTCTTGCCTTCTTTCGTTTTCCTCTCTCGATCAGGTCTTGTTGTTGTTAATGGCAAGTTCTTCAATAGCTCTGTTTATAGATGACAGCTTCATTGAACTTTTTCAGAAAACTTGACATTGACTTTTGTTTTTATTCTTCAATATTTGTTGACTCCTCCAACTTTTCTCATGAGACTCATTGCAAATTCAATTAATGCACTTGATTCGCTTGAAACTGGTTGCAGTTGCAAATTGTTTAGCAAAGATCGAGCATTGGAAAGAAAGATTTTTTTTTTTTTTTTTTTCATTTTTTTTGTTTAACAATTTACATTGATGAAAGAATAACTTTCAAATGAATTTCAGATCCCTGCAGAACAGTTTATAAAATCCTATATTGAAAGGAAAAGTGTGTATATTGTGAGGGGTGTGTGTGGTGGTGGTGGGGGGGGGGGTCAGTTTGATCTATTTACAAAATTGACCAAACATTAGAATTTTTCTTTTCTTGGCCTGAAAACTTTTCAGTATCCCCTTGCATTTACCCTATTTACATTCGGACTGTTATCCTCATCTTTGTTGATGTTATCACGATATTTTGGCCATTGTGCGCTCCAGCCTTCCTCAGGTGCATATCAATCTGGATAACTTACAAGGAATTAATTTCTGGGATGAGGAGTTATCATTATTTACACTATTTACATTGTCTATTATCCTCATCTTTGTTATCATAACATTTCGGCTGTTGTGCTCTCAGGCCTTCCTCACAATAATCCGGAGATAAATAATAATAACTCATCATTCTGACAAAAATCCTTTTGTGAGTCTGTGTCTCTGTATGCTTTAGTATAAGATTGTGAATGAGTGTTTATCAACTGGTGTGCCTGGGGCACACAAATGTCCCCCTGAAAGTTAACGAAATGCGCCCCAAGATAACAAAACTGTAATTATGACATATTTTATATTTTTAAAAAGTTAAGCAAATAGCACATGGTTTTGATATCTAACTCAAGTCTTTGTCATTTGATCTTTTAAAATTAAATGCTAAATTCCTCAATCCTTTCTCTCTTGCTCTCCTCAGTCAAATATTTTCTGTTTTAAAATTTAATGACTATCTTTTCCTTATTAAAATTTAAATTGTACCTCAGAGTGTTATTCTACAAGTGAAACAAAAAAAAAAAAATGGTTGAGAAACACTGGTGTAAACTCTTAATGCAATAGTTGTCTTTTTTACATTACTACAGTTTCTATAAGAGCGGCATCATCAAACATATATATATCATATACAATGAATCAATTAGTAATATTAATATAATTAATGATGAATTCTCTTTGCAACAGACTTAATATAACCATTAACTTATTAACAATCCATTGAATGACGTGATCGTTATGTATAAAATTGTCAGATGGATCTGGTCTATTTTTAGAGCAGCAAGTACTTTCGAAAACTTCAGCTAGCATTCCAATATTATACAACCGTTAATAAATAAAGCATTCTTTAAAAAAATAAAAAAAAAGGTAAAAAAAACATCTTTCAGTCTACTATATATTTATTTTGTCTAGGAGTTTTATTTTTAAATGGAAAAATTGCAGCCTGACAATGGGAATATGAAGTTTTTGAAAGTACTTGCTGCTCTAAAAATACACCCGATCCATCTGACAACAATTTTATACATAACGATCACGTCATTCAATGGATTGTTAGTAAGTTAATGCTTATATTAAGTCTGTTAGCAAAGAGAATTCAATATTAATATTAATAATAGATTCATTGTATGATTACTTCTTTATAATATAAAATATATGCTGCTCAAGATATATATATATATATATATATATTGCACGTTGGAGTAATGTATGATTACCTCTTTATAATATATATATATATATATATATATATATATATATATAATTGTGTATTTGTGCAGCAATCCTTCTTTTATACAAGTTTCATTAAAAACGACTGAAAAAGTAAAGCGGTTAAGTTTTTTATTTAATTTTTCTTGTGTTCTTATATTTTTCTTCTTTTCTGGGCGCAAATTATGTCCAAATTGTCCAAATGTTTTGTATGTCTGACCCTCTTTCGGTTACACTTTTAGCCATTATGATTTCATTTTTACTTTCAACTGAATGTTTAAGTTTTTATGTATGTATCTAGAATTATAGGAATGTTATATTTACCAAAAACGGTCAGCACATTGTGGCCGTGTTCATAGTTGATATTATTGAGTGTTGTTTTTTCTTCTTTTTTTATTAATAATGCTTCTGTTATTTTTTAGTCATTTTACATGTGGATGAGACTTTTATATTTGTATTATCAACGAGTATAGAATAGCGTTTGTTTGGTCTCCGTGCATATATATATATACTTTTCTATCGAGCACTATTTTTAAAAAATAATAATAAAAATACTAAAGAACTTTGGATTATTTACCTAACCAGATCCTTCCTATTTTCTATATATTTTCACACACTCTCTCTCTCTCTCTCTCTCTCACTCTCACACACACATATATTTTCACACACACACATATATATATATATATATATATATATATATATATATATAATTGTGTATTTGTGCAGCAATCCTTCTTTTATACAAGTTTCATTAAAAACGACTGAAAAAGTAAAGCGGTTAAGTTTTTTATTTAATTTTTCTTGTGTTCTTATATTTTTCTTCTTTTCTGGGCACAAATTATGTCCAAATTGTCCAAATGTTTTGTATGTCTGACCCTCTTTCGGTTACACTTTTAGCCATTATGATTTCATTTTTACTTTCAACTGAATGTTTAAGTTTTTATGTATGTATGTATCTAGAGTTATAGGAACGTATTAATTGAACTCTATAATTACAACAATTTTATACATAAGGATCGCATCATTCAATTGATTGTTAGTAAGTTAATACTTATATAAAGTCTGTTAGCAAAGAGAATTTGACATTTAATTACATTAATATTACTAATTGATTCATTGTATGATTACCACTTTACAATATATATATATATATTCTGAGCCATCATGTGTTGAGCATGGCTATAATTTGAGTGAGAGCCTTTCTATTTTTAAAAGAATTTCAGCACTCTGTTACCATTGTTAAGTAAGATAAGGCTGTTGGTGGGGTGGGGAGAGCATAGGGCCAGTTTTATAACAAGATCTTTCCTTAAATTTGATTTACAAAGTGTTTCTGACTAGTATCTTTCTTAAGGGATCTTGCAGATTATGGGTTGATAAATGTCTTTTTATTGTGCTTTGCTCTGACAAGTGACATGTGAGGCATCTACTCAAAGAGGTGGTTATATGTCCAATATATGTAATTGATTATCTAATTATATATAGGCACCTCCCAAAATTTGCTAAAATAAAAAAATGAGCATACATAATGAAAAGAACAAAATGTTATCATCAAATTATTATTATTATTGTAGTAGTACAACAACAAAACCAAAAACAAACAAAAAAAAAAGATTTTTTGATTATTAAATTTTATTATTTAATCTTTTTAGGCCCTTTGAAATTTTGGTTAGGGATTTTGTTTTTCTTGTGTCAACAAGTGACCATAAATTAGTATGGGAAATTTGTGATTATATAATTATAATTATTGAATAAAGTGTTTTACAACACTTTATTTATTTAAATACTTAGAACACTGAGGTGAACCAAGTGAATATAGTACTTTGTTTGACAAATCGAAAAATATAAATTTATAACAAAATTCATTCTTTTTTATTTATTTTTAATAAGATAGATTATTTTTTTTTTAATTGTACAACTGTTTTGCATTTTTAGCATCTATGGGAGACTGTTCAAGATATAATCTAGAATCTTTGCCCTTGAATGCTTTATTATTAGTCGTTTTTGCAAATTGTCTTTGTATCGCTTGAGTGATTAACTGTTTCTTAAGTTTCATTTATTTCATACTTTATATCAAACTAAAAAGTTAAGACAAAGTATGAATTATTTTAAATTTAATCAATTTATTCTTTTTCTTTTTCTTATATTTTTATATTATTTCTTAAAAAAAAAGTTCACGGTAAATTTATTGACCTTTTAATTTCCCATAAATTTATAGTTGCTCAAAAGAAAAACAAATCCTCTTCTCAATTGTTAATAGGCAACCTTCTCTGGAAGTGGTGGGGGGAGATATAATTGTTATTTTTGTTCTTTCGTATTTTCAGGGGCATAGTCAGGAAGTATTGATAAGTTTTTTTGTTTTTTTTTGTCAGTTATTAACAGGAAGTGGAAGATACATCAATTACTTTGACGATTAATCAGAATAAATTCATAAAACAAATCCTGTGTGTTTAAATGTCATTTTCATTAAAAGTAAAAAAAATGTAAAACATATTGAAATCCGATTAGTTAAACATTTAACTTATTTTGCAAAAAATAGATTTTGTAAGAGACACAAATTATATTTAAAAAAAAAAAAAAATTTAAATCGGGATTTAATCCCTTCCTCCTCTATAAACCCTCCATCATCGTGTGTAATAATCGGACAGTTTTTGTTTGGTCACTGAGTTACAGAGTACGGGAGTTTAAGCAGCCTTTTTACAAATATCGGAATATGTATTGTTTCAGCTTTAAAAGGTTAAGCTATCAAAAAACAAAACAATCAACAATGATCCGTGCAATCAGTGTTTAATAAAAATAGTAAACAAAGCCTGAAACCAGTTTAAAAACAAATTTAAAAACTACAATGATAACCCCCTTCCCCCCCCCCCGGATCCATTTGACACTACGTTGTTATTTTTTTTTATTTTATTTTATTTTTTTTTTTTTTTGTGTGTGTGGGTCACGAAGGTCGAAGTTTGCTGTAAAAATGGAACATAAAATGCTTGCAAGTAAAAACTTGAACCAACAAAGGACAATTACTGTTTCCTGTTTGAGCTCTGGGGATAGGAATGAAATTAATAAAAGGGGTGGTTTTAATAAGATGGGAAGGGGGTGTAAAACGTACCCCCCCCCCCAACCTTCTATTAGGTACCTAAGAGTACACATCTGTATAGGTGACCTTCTTGGTGCAAAAATGCATGCGTGAGCTATGATGGCGGAGGTAGTCAATAACCCCCCCCCCCACCCAGCAATGACTAACCAACCAGTGTGTTGATGGCCAACATTACCTACTTTTGTGAGTCAACAGCAATAGACCAAGTAACTTTTATAGAATAATTATATATATATATATATATATATATATATATATGAGAGAGAGAGAGAGGCTGGAAAAAACAAAAAAGTGGGTCAAGAGCTGAAACCTGATTGTTTGTCTACACTTTATACCAGTCCCACGAAAGACACAGTCCACAAGGCGGGTGTGTTGGGGGAGATAAGAATGCCATGAAATGTAAACAAACAACATAATAAATGAATAAATATATTACCTGCACGCCTCCCTCCACCCTCTGTCATCTCAAATACAATAAAAGTTTTTACATGGCACCTGTCTTTTTTTTTTTTTTTTTTTTTTTTTTTTTTTTTTTTTCCTTTCTTTCCTAACAGGTTGGTCATATAAGGAATGGATGGGGGTGCAACAGTGAACCCTCAAATTACAAACTATGGGTAAAAAGAAAAAATGAACCAAGAAACTAATTGAAAAAGTATAAACAAGTTCTGAGCCAGAGGAAGGAAGGTGAGAGAAGGGTGGGATAGATAGAAAAAAGAGAGAGAGGAAAAAAATATCGGCGAATTGCCAATTAATTTAAACTTTATAAAATGATAAATAATAATTTTCTTATAATTGGTTCACAAATTTTAATAATTTAGGAAATGTTTATAAATTTTCAAAAGTTTTTCCAATCTCTAAATTGGTAAATGATAAATATTGCGTTGTCTTATTTCTACCCTAGTTTTAATTCTATTAATTTTTAGAATGGTGTAAATCTGTATAATAAATGACACTGTCATATTTTTTCATCTTTACTCTTAGGGGGGCCATAATCCAACATATCATATCATTTTGGAATCCGGCCAACTCCATGAGTAAATTAAAAACATTCCGGGTCAGATTCAGACGTGCAATCCTGAAATTTTGGATTCCTAACTTCACATTAATATTTTTTTTTTTTTTTTTTTTTTCTAACCTGAATTTTTTGCAATGATTTAACAATTGTATAACTTGCAAATAAATTTTGGAATAATCAAAATTAATTGCAAAAGTCACCCATGAAATAAAAATAATTGCTTGAACAGAAAGTAAGGACCTATGTACAGTAAATTGTTTTTAAATTAAGTGGCGGCAAAACAATTATTGTTGAACTTTTTAAAAAGTAAGCTTAAATATTAATGCAATACTTAAATGCAGTGATCAATTGAGTTCGTTTATAGTTTATTGTTGTCTATAACATCTACTCCTTCCTACTTATTGTGATGAAGGCCCCCATCAAGAGCCCTCTGCAGGAGCTAGCTTAAATGATGCCTGATAAGGTGGCTTTTAAGCTAGTATAAAATATTTTTGCTGTAAATTCTCAAGAAGGAAAAAAAATTTGTAAATTCACTTTCATACATTTAGGTTTTATTTTAATAATTAATTCTTAAAACAAAAAACACTGCTGAGGAGTGAAGGTAGTTAAAATAACAGTGGTGTCAAGGGAAAAGTAATCCTTTTGATTTTTTTTTTTTTTTTTTTTTTTTTTTTTTTTTGTAAAATTTTACTCAAATTTTAAATTCTTGACCCTTTAAATGATTTTTTGATCCCTTTTTATTACGACCACTTGTTTATTACAAATTGAGGAAAGCTTCATTTCCAATTATTGAAACTCTCTCTCCCTTTATATTGGGCAGTTAAGAGCAATGAGGTTTGCTTCTCACCACAAATGAAATCGTTCATTCTGTTTAATTGTACAAGAATGGTTCTACAAAAATCTCTGCACCATTTATGTCCCACTGAGAATGATTACTTTCAGGGAAGAGAAAAGATTTTAGCTAAAAAAAGAAAATGTTGGTTGTCAGGAAATATGATTTCCAAGAGTTTCTTTCTCTCATCTTTTTTTTTTTTTTTTTTTTTTTTTTTTTAGCAAATTTTTCTACCATGAGAAAATATTATTTTCTTATAGTAGTATATTTTTTTGAAAAAAATTTACTAAAAAATTATACAAAAAAAAAACTCTTGGCAATCATATTTCCTCTGAAACCAATAAAAGTGATTTGCATCAGTAACTTAACTGAAAGAACAACTTATAAAGGGGATTTCTGCATTAGCACCTATCACAGGATTCTAAAATCAGTTCTAATGTTTTGCCATTTGATTAGGTTATAGGAAGCGGGTTGGGCTGAGAACTTTTTGGTAACCCCTGTGTATGTGTGCGCACGCGCGTGTGAAAGCACTTTTACCTGGACTTTAGAAATTTTATCCCTCCCACCCTTCTGCAAATCCTATAAGTATATTTAATTTCTTATCTGCCCCCAAAATAATGAAAAACAAAACGCAAGTTTCAAACTTGTTATCTTATCTTTCTACTTGAGCATTTGTCTGTTGTCTGCTTTTAGAAGACTTAGTCTGGCACAGGGTAACAATAGGGTACCCAATCAGGATTTAAAAAAACGTTTTTTTTTTTTTTTTGTTTTTTTTTTAACTTCTTGAAAGCATTGTCTTTTCTGGACCAAATTTTTATGAAATTACTTGGTTCATCCTATATTTTCCTGCAAGGTACCACTTAAGAGGGTGTAAAAAGAAGGGACAAACAGGAAAAAATGGCTTGGATATCACTTAGTGGACTGGAAAATAATTCACAAGAGATGCACAACCGATACATATGAAGGGAGTTGGTTAGCTACTCAGCTTTTTAGTGACCCTACAATCCGCACCCCCAGTAAAAGGAATAGTGATGATAATGCTGACAACTTGGCTCATCAGCTGCTCAATAGAAAAATGCCTTCTCTTGGCCGACATTCAAACTTGATCAGAGATTATAAACAAGGACAATTTGATGCTGGTTGATTTCACATAATCTTTTTTTTTGTATAAGCTGGAATTTTGCTTCTTCTGGCATACAATAATTCTCAGAATTTTATTCTTTAGACTTTATTCTATCACAAAAGCTGTCATTTTTTATTTTTATTTTTTTAATGTCCTAATAAGGCCGAAGAACGATTAAATGGGGGGTTGTTGCTGATGAGTGGCCCTGACATGCTCTCACTCTGTTAGGGAGAAGGACCAAAAAAACCAATGAAGAGAAATGGTGGCCTAACAAAGGCTGCTCAGAGATGAGTCTACAACACTAGCATCGTTTACATACAATGTGCAGAAACTTAGTTTGCGGCCTTTTTACTGATCTTCTTATCTTCTTGATTACTGCGTAATTCATGAAATTTAAAGTTCACATTGCGCAGTAATCAAGACAAATGAAGCTTTTAGGCATTACTACTCGAACGTCAATGTATGTAAACAAAGCCAGTAATGGCAGCCGGGCTGTAACCGCAACGTGAATGAGGCCGAACTTATATCGTCTATAACTCCTAAACGGTTTTCTTCTTTAAACTTTTGTTATTTTAAAATAACCAAGGAAATTTTTATTACAATTGGTTTCCGGGGATTAATCTGCAAATTTACAGACTAAAAGACCCATGGGGAGAAGCAGTGGCCTAACAAAGGCTGCCTTGGAGATAAGCTGACAACACTTGTCAACAGGTTACCTTCAAAAATGATTTCTCTTGACTGATCTACACTGAGGGTGCCACTACTGTGACTGTGTGCTGGATGAAGTGTAACTGCCGTCTTTTATGTGTGAAGACCTTTTAGGACACAGACAATCGTGGCTTTCCATAATTTCCTGTTTTTTATTGCTGTAATGTACGTGTCTATCTCTCTCTCATAATTCCTGAATCTTTAAAGAACCTACCGCAATAAGATTGCTCATTAATCTAGCAATTCCCAGAAATAGCCGACCTAGAATGGAACTGGAATCCAATCCAAAAACGTGAAGCAGTTCTTCAGGTGTTTCTTTGTGAACTGTCTGCACTTGAAACTCAGCCATCACAGTGAAGTTTTTTTTTTTTTTTTTTTTTTTTTTTGGTTTTGGTTTTGGTAAAAAAAAAAAAATATATATTTATGCATAAATAAAAACAAAATAGATACGACATTGGAATTATAAACCAATTCCTATCCAAGCTGATCTCCTAGGGTTCAACACTTTTAATAAAACTACACTAAACAAGCCTCTTTGCTTTCATAGAAACCACTCCTTTCCATGTTCTCTGTAATTATTAAAATAAAAATGAACCTGTCATTTTCGAGTTACCTCCCTTCCATTATTAACTTTTTCTGTCATGCAGTCAAATAATTTTATTTTTTACTCCCATTCAGAAATTGGAGGATTTTTTCCACCTTCTTATTTTTATGAATAATTCATGTCAGATTCTAATAAACCTTTAATATTTATATAGTTTGCTTTAGAGATAAAATTCTATTTTAACAAGCCCATAAGTTAAGCCAAATAGATTTTTATTTTCTCTATGCAGTGTTCATATCTGAAATTTACTAAGTTTAAAAGGGTAAAAGTTGAATCAGAATGTAATATTTTTCTGATGTCATCTTTTTATTTAATAACATTTCCTGTCTATTAATATTTCTTTTCTTTGTCAGGAGATAATTCTTTTGAAAATTATTATTCCCAGGATTTAATTATTAAGCTTCCCAATATACCTCTGAGACAAGTATTTGGAGAGAGAGAAAGAGAAAAGCACTGTCTACAATTCTTTGTATTAAGATCTGTCCGGTAATTTTTCTAGGTTTTTATTCAGGAGTTCTGTGAAATGGACATGGCAATAGTTTGGTAAAGTGTTCTAAAAAAAAAAAAAAAATGAAACCAAATTACTAACACTTTCTGTTTTATTTTAGATAGGTACCTACATTTTTTTTTTTTTTTTTTTTTTTTTTTTTTTTTAGTGTCAGTGGTTGACATAATATTTACAATTCAACAATTCAAGAGTTTTTTGCAAAACACATTCATTTAGAAATTCTTGCAAAAATCAAATAATTGTTGAATTTTAATTAAATTTTCAGGACTTATTCACAAATGAAGGAATTTATTTCTGAATTTTTTTTAAAGAAAATCTTGGTAAAATAGATATTTTTTAACCCACCCCCGCACACACTTAAGAAAAGTGTTAATGTTTTGTCGACAATGGGTCATTTACATGAATGCTGAAATTTCTTTGTGTGCTGATAGTTTCATAGGCTTGTCATGAAATAATTATGCTTTCATATTTAACAATAATCTGACAAAAACCTTAAAACTTTTAGTGTTTTTTTTTCTTTTCTGAGTGGGAATCTCTTTTTTTTTTTCAGTTTTTGTTCTTTTCTTGCATTAATTTGCAATTTTTGTGGGTTTGTTTTTTGATTTGCAGGTATATTTGTTTTTGTTTTTTCTTGTTTTTTTTTTTTCTGCATGTGCTTTTTTTTTCTTTTCTTTAAATAGGTCATCATTTCAGCAAATGCTATAAATGGGTCACTTGCTGGAATACAAATTGTAAACGGAGCAAAACAGAAATGAGGAAAAGTACATAGTGAAATTGATAGCATTTTAATCAGTAAATTCTAAAACAAAACAAAAAAGAAACGGTGCTAATCCTCTGATAATAGCAGTAATGAGTGACTAATGGAATAAAGAGTTAGAAGCGAAAAACCCCAAAATACCCAAGAGACTTCTTTTTGCAGAAGTGTATAAATCTATCAATATAACAAATACAGCAAAGTATATCTTGTCAGAATTGTCAGTTTCTTTCTAATAATTATTAACAAGAACTGTCTGGATTCTATTTTCCCTTGGAAAAGTTTGAAAAAAAATCTTAGAAATTTGTCACTTATTATTGGAAAATTACTCAATGATTTAATAATCTTCAAATTTCTTAACCATCCTGGGTATGACAATAAACTACGTCCAACAGCAAGTCCTCTGATCAGGAGGTTTTGAGGAGCATGGAACCATCTCTTATTTGCTGGTTTTCCCAGGTTCATCCTGACCTGGGGTGGTAGCACCTGTTAGGGTTCCAGCTATGGGCATATAGTTAACCCCCAAACTGGGGTCAAAGCACTATGAAAGTGTAAAAATAGGATTTTTAATACCAGAAATACTTTGTAAAAAAAAAAAAAAAAATAATAATAATAATAATAATTTTCCAGCAATACATTTTTGAAGAAAACATATTACCAGAAATAAATTTTTGAAAAAATATGTATTTTACGAGCAATAAAAATTTTGTTGGCATTAAATAACTCATTTTGAGATTGATATGCCTTAAAACAAACCAAACCAAATTTCTTGTATGAAGCATTAATTTTTAATCAGTTGTTTTCATTTATTTATACTTTCTCTTACTTTTGGTGAATTTCGAATATTGTGGGTAATAATGATTTCTTTGATATAATGTCAATTTTAATTAATTTTGACTAGTTTCTTTTCTTTCTTTCTTTTTTTTTCTTTCTTTCTTTTTTTTCTTTCTTTCTTTTGTTATTCAGGTTTTCTCTTTGTAGCACTGACAATCTTTCTCAGCACTTGGAAAAATCTTGAAATGTCAATTTTATCTTATTTAAAAAATTTTTTTTAAAACTTGTGTTATTTACATTATTTGGACTGGTATCCTCATCTTCATTGCTGTATTCACAACATTTCAGCTGTTGTATACTCTGGCCTTCTTCAGGTGATTGGTTGGTTGGGTTTTATGGCATATCAACCACTGTGGGTCATTTAATGCCAAATTAAGGTGTATGTGTGTATATATATATACCTATACACATGTAAAATATATAGTACTATCAAACGTATAGCTGGCAACATTATTGTTTCAAAAATGTATAGCTGGCAACATTATTTTTCTGAAAACATTATCTGAAGCCTTGTTGTTGGACGTAGTTTATCGTCATACCCAGGACGGTCAGGTGAATGGAATTTCAAACTGAGTCCTTTATTTTGTTCATTGAGTTTGTTCGTCTTATCTAGTTTTCACACGTTCGCACGTTGAGAGTGCTTCTCCCAAATGAGAAAAACACTGGTGTTATATAGCTCTCCCAGTACCAGACCCATGTTGACTATTGGCTAATACCTGCTCAGTATCATTCCTATTCAAATAGTCTCTGCCACCTACTCTAAGTTGGTCTTCTCTCAACAGCCCATTATGGAAGGGGACGCAACTCCTGGTGCTTACGACAACACGTACAACCAACTTGGAGTCTTTTTTTATTGGGCTGACCCGATTCTGTTACACTGGGGTAGATTGTTCTAGTTCCACATACCATGCCTCTTCCATTTAATTCTCCATGTTTTGGTTCACCACTGCTGTGGCCTGGTATTGAACTCACAACTTGTTGGGTCTAGTCACTGGATCTAACCAACGTCTTTATCCACTGGACCATGTGCCCTTTTTTGATTTTTCAAATTCTTGCCTATGGTAAACTGAAATATTTCTAAAACCTTGTTTACTGTACACTTATCTTTTATATAGATATTTGTAAGCTTAGCTCAGTATTAGTATTGACATTGACCTCACTACAGATTATCCTAGGAGATTATCTTGTTAAACATTATTCATAATATCAAGTGAGCTAATTCTAGTTAAATCTTTAGTAAATAGAAACAAAAAATAAAGATCAGATATACATATACAATTTTGTAAAGATTTGCAGATCAGTGTGTCTCATATTTGTGGTCGTGTACTAAAACTATGATTAGTAAATAAAAAATAATGTTTACACTAATTACATTCTTTGGACTCTTGTTGCCATATTCACAACGTTTTGGCCATTGTATGCTTCGGTTTTCTTCTAGTTCCGCATGCCATGCCTCTTTCAGATGTGTCCGTATCAGTTATTTCCCTTTAACTCAACAAGTTTTTGTTCACTTGCTTGAGGTGACACATTGTCCAGGGCATAAAAGGCTTGTTTGAATTCAGTGATTTGGCCCAAAATCTTGGTGAGTTAACGGGAGATAACTGAGACATCCGGAAAAGGCATGAAACTAAAAAATCTACTCCAGTGGACAAAATAGAGGGTTCATTTCAAAATTCCAATCACCTGAAGAAGGTCAGAGCGTACAATGGCTGAAATGTTGTGAATATGGTAATGAAGATGAGGACAACAGTCCAAACAATGTAAATAGTGTAAATAATTACAGTACCTCATCTTAGAAATATAGACAGATCCTGAAGAAGGCCAGAACATACAATAGCCGAAATGTTATGAATATGGTAACAAAGATAAGGACAACAGTCCGAACAATGTAGATAGTGTAAATACTTACTGTCAAATAGAAAGAAAATGAGTAACTACCGACAACAAGGTTCGAGTGTGATGTATAAATAGGGGTGTCAGGCTACTGACTGCAGTGACTATTGAGTGGAACTATCCAGTTGAATTAGTGTGCATTGATGATTTGGGTTTTGATTTAGGATTTACCGGACGTTAAGCTGTGTTACTAACAAGTTATTCATTGAAATCGTTAATTATTTTTGCTTAACTTTTATCTCTTTGTTCTTGAGTATTTATTTGCAGTTGTAATTAAATACTGTTTTAACATTGAAGTTTTGAGTTATACTTGATTAACAGTCACTGTACATCACGAAATTTACAATACCTCATCTCAGAAATATAGACAAAAATAATTTGTTTAACCTGTTTACTTTGCAACTAATCTAAACTTCAACATTTGAATCTATGTAAAAAAAAAAAAAAAAAAAAAAAAATCTGAAAGCAAATTAGGACAGATTTCTCAAATTTATGATCTGCCTTGAAAAGTCGAAATTCTTTGAAACCAAAATGTATTGACTATCAACTGATTGAATATGAAAGCCAGCTGTTGGAAGCAAAATAATGACCAATTATTCATTCAGTAGTGTTTCTCTCTGTTGACCAGACAATTTAGCAGTTGTGACGAATTAATTAGTTGTTATTCTTTCTGCTGTCTGTTTGGTCAAAATACAAACTTGAAGTTGAAATCCTTGGCTATGTGCTGAGGTTGTTATTTATCATCGAATTTGGTTTGTCTTCATCCTCTTTAAATTCGTCAGCCCTCAAGCTTGCATAATGCACTTAAGATGCAGTGGGTTGCTAGGAGCGGACGATAAAGAATAGGATTCACAAAGATGCTAATTGATTTTGAATTTAAATTTTTGAAAATTCTAGGTGTCGAGGATTTTTTTTTTTTTTTTTTTTTTAATTCCATAGATGTTTAACAATGTTTTTCCATATTTTTAAAAGTCTGTCAGCAAATATTTGCAGTTTTGTGTCATAATCTGCATGAATGTTTGTGGCCCTACTTCCAGTGCAATTTGGAAAATAATCGATCAGTGATCAGAATGAAGAGGCAGTTCAAACATTTGTACATTATGAATATAAATTAAATTAGCCCCCTATTTTTTTTTTTTTTTTTTTTTTTTTTTTGCCGCTAAAAATAGAAGATGTATTGATTGTCCTCATTTCTTGGAAATTCAATCTGCTAGTTTGCCTTGTTATTGAAAAATCCACAAACAGCCGATGAATGCTAGAGCATCTGGTTTCATTTTAGAAAAAAAAAACAAAAAAAACGATAATTCATAAACAGATAAGAAAATGCTGTCCTTCATAGATAAATAAAGAATACAAATATGCATAATTATAAAACTTGTCCTGGAACTTTTTTTTGCCATCTCTGTGTCATTTAGGAGATTGTGTCTTCAAATTGTTCCACCCACAAACAAAGGAGTCACTTTCTCAATCAATATTTGCCATCTTGAGTATAAAGCGAACATATGTACTTATTGAGTGAAAGATAGACCTACATGTCTGTTAATTCATTAATATCATATTAAAAGACTGTTGTTTAGTGGCATATCAACAATTTATGGGTCATTTAATGCTGAAATTAAATTTTCTTGAGAATATTATTAATTTTCATGTTTTCCAAAAATAAATTCCTGATACAGTGTAACCCGGATATAAGAGAGTTGTTGGGACTGAAGAAGTCTCTTATATCCGGGTTTCTCTTATATCCAGGTTTGGTCTATTTTGTTGAGGTAATTTGGGACCAGATAAAAATCTCTCTTATATCCGGGTTACACTGTAATTTCTTTTACTGTGAAAATGTATTGCTGTTATTTTAACTATCAAAAATATAATTTTATACTTTCATAGTGTTTTGACTCCAGTTTGTGGAGTTAACCATTTACTCATAGCTGGGGCCCTAACAGGTGCTACTACCTCAGGACCTGGAAACAACAGCACACACCTCAAAACCTCCTGATCAACTACTTGTAGTTTATCATCATACCCAGGACACTTTTATCAAACTTTTATACTCAACATTGAATAACCCAGTAATGTTCGATATGTCTTTTAAATTATCCAAGCTAAGCCGTTCTTCAGACTTCTAATAAACCTTATAATTTAGTCTTTATATATTGTGTTAATAAAATATTGGCTTATGGTCATATCACGTTGAAACCCCAGTTCCTGTACAATCACTGGTTAAGTAGTGTCAAGCCTGGTTAGCACTGTGATGGGTGACCACTTTGGAATACCAGCTGCTGTAAACTTGGATGTGCAGGTGGTGTAAGAGATAACAGTTCTGAATTGTTAATCAGGGATGCGAGTTCCAATTCTATATGGGTTTGTTATATTCACTTGTATGCAAATACCCTTGGGATACCTCTTCTCCCTCCAGCTATGGGTTAATCAGTAAAAATTGTATTACTAAATCATTATTATCTTCCTCCCCTAAAAATATTAAGATCTAAAAATATTTTCTGGCTTTAAATAACGTGATTGATAAGATCTACTCTACTCAATCAATCACATATGTCCTTAAATTATCCAAAGTAGTCGTTCCTCAGATTTCTAAATAACTTAATAAGTCTTTGATATATTGTGCTAATAAATTATTCATATAATTTGAACAGAAAAATAAAACAATTTTCAATCTTTGCTCTATAGGTGAATAATTGTATTAGCTAATTTAAAATCTAGTTTGTTTTTTTTTTTTTTTTGTTTTTTTGTTTTTTTAAAGAAATGGTTATTATTTGAAAGCAAATAAAATGTGAAAATTCTTATTTAAAATGAAACCTCAACTTTCTTGTTAAACTTTTTACCTTGTATTTCCACTGAATGTTCATAAATCTCACTCTTTTTGTGGCTCAGTTACTTTTGAAGATGACTTTTCACTTTGCTTATTGAGCATAACTGGAATTTGATCAACTGTGTCTCCCTCCGACAATCTTGTATTGAAAATATCAGTTCAACATCTAAAGTTTCTGGTGGAAATACGCAAGGCACAAAAGTTCTATGGGAAAATATTTTCTTAGTAAACTGAATAAGGGCTTAATGCACATTACATTTTATATATATATATATATATATATATATAGTTTGTGATGAATTCTGTATGTAGTGATACATATACTGCATATATATGATTACTTTGATCAAATAACTGGGCAGAAATCTACTCCAAAACTTGCACAAGTTGTTGAAAATTTAAGAAAAATGCTCAATACAAGATTTATCGAGTATGAATACAAATCTTTTCTTCTCTCTCTCCTTTCTCTCCTTTCTCTTTTCTTCTCTTTCTCTCTTTTTCTCTCTCTCTTTTTTCTCTTTTTCTCTCTCTATTTCTCTTTTCTATCTCTCTCTTTTTTTCTCTTTTCTATCTCTCTCTTTTTTTCTCTTTTCTATCTCTCTCTTTTTTTCTCTTTTCTATCTCTCTCTTTTTTTCTCTTTTCTATCTCTCTCTTTTTTTCTCTTTTCTATCTCTCTCTTTTTTTCTCTTTTCTATCTCTCTCTTTTTTCTCTTTTCTATCTCTCTCTTTTTTTCTCTTCTATCTCTCTCTCTCTTTTTCTCTTCTATCTATCTCTCTCTTTTTCTCTTTTCTATCTCTCTCTCTTTTTCTCTTTTCTATCTCTCTCTTTTTTTCTCTTTTCTATCTCTCTCTTTTTTTCTCTTTTCTGTCTCTCTCTCTCTCTCCCCATTCTCTCTCCCTCAGTCCTCTGGCTGGTTCACTTATTACATAGCATGTTATTTTGTATTAGGTTGGTGCAAAAATAATGACGTAATAATGTTGTTTTTTGACGTAACGTCAAAAAACTACATTATTACGTCATTATTTTTGCACCAACCTAATATTTTAATAGATTTAAAATAATCTAGATTTGCATCTCGGCAGGTATGAACAAATATGTTTGGACTTTTGCTCTCCTTTTATTGTGGCTTTATAACAGCAAAGGTGTTTAATGTCTTAAGATTACTTGTCCTTATTAACCTTTTTGTGTTTACCTTGATTTTGTTAAAAGCACTTGTGAGTTGTGGGGTGTTGCTCCCTTTGGACACTCCCCCACAAATTGTTGTAGTCATCCACTTGCAGTAAAAATAAATCCCTTCCCCTCGACATGTCACTTGTCAAAGTTCCTTAATTTAAATTTACATTTGGCCAAACTAAAAATATAGAGATTGTCAGTTTCCTCTCTTCATTTGTCGAATGTAAATTTAAATTCAGGAATTCTGCCATATGGCGACAAGGAATTTCATGTGGAAGACAACATGGCTTGAGATCTTCTTTCTCGTAAAACTGTACTTTGGGGTGGGGGATTGACCAACAGAAGAGATTTGTGTGGATTAACAAACGATCTCTTCCTTTCTAACTTATATAGTTATCCATATGGGGTTGGATCACAAATATATATATATATATATATATATATATATATATATATATACACATACTCGACTTTCCCATTGAATTCGATGTATGAGGGTCAAGCAGATTGTTTCCTAGGAACCAACAGCCCAACACCAGCACATGAGATTTGATATTGGCATGTATACACATGCACACAAAACGAGAAATGCAGGTAGTTTCAAAATTTTTTGAAAGATTTTTTTTATTTTTTTTTTTTTTATTTTTTTGTTTCAATCTATGAAAAAATAAATAATCTCTCAAAAATTTTGGAACTACCTGCTTCTCTCGTTTTGTGTGCATATGTAGATGTGGCAATATCAACAAAGACCAATCTGATGAAATCATAATGGTTGAAACTGATCATAAAATTTTTTCCGGTTGTCATATTTTTCTAAATACTGTTTATTCATATATAAAATTATACAAAATTATATATATTATAATTATTTCTATTGCAAATACAAATAAAATTATAAATTTTTTAAATTGCACACGAACTTTATGGACATCTTGTGTGAAAAAAAAAAAAAAATTTATAATTTTATTTGTATTTGCAATAGAAATAATTTGTAAAAAGGATTAGAAAGAAATACATTTATATTTTTTAAGGTTTTTATTGAAATTTTAAGTTTCCACATGTCCTCCATCATTAGCAATAGAAAGGGTAATACGATTTTGCAGTTCACGGAAAACATTTGCCAACTGATTTACAGTAATGCCTGAAATCACATAAGTTGTTTTAGCTTTCAAAATTTCTAATGAACTAGGTTTGGTTGCATAAACAATTGTTTTCACATGGTCCCCATAAAAAAATCTAATGGAGTCAAATCTGGTGAATGTCGAGGCCAATAAAATGGTCCACCACTTCCGATCAATCTGTTAGGAAATTTTTGATTTAGAAACTCTCTAACACGCAGAGCAAAGTGACAAGGGACTCCATCTTGTTGAAATATTGTATTATAACATTTTTTGCAGATTATTTCTATGGCAAATACAAATAAAGTTATAAATTTTTTAAAGTGCACACGAACTTTATGGACATCCTGTGTGTATATATATATATATATATATATATATATATAATATTTGCAGCTGAGCAAAAAGCATCCTTGATAATGACTAATAGATCAGCTAAAAGAACTTGGATCCATAGAACATCTGGACAATTTTTACACTCTGTGTCCAGAAAAGAAATCACTTGTATGAATGCAAGAAAATATAAAACGTTTAATTGCAGTTTTCTTTAATGAAACTTGTCTAAAAGAGCGATTGTTGTCTAAATGCATATGTATACACCATATAACTTCAAGAATTATCTACATTTTTTTTTTTTTTTTTTCTTTTGTAAGATAACTGACATTTCTGAATTTATATGCTGTTAAAAGCTAATTGACCAATCAGTTTACAAGTGCAGTGCTCCATCCCCAACCATTTGATCTCAGTGTCAGGTTGCCCTTAAGAAATTAGTTCACAGAGTGCAATCGGGTTTCTATGTAGATTTACAAAATGCGAATAGCCCCCTCCTCTACCTCCCAAAAATTCAAAATAGGCAAAATTAATAGATTTCTTTCTCTGAAAGTTGTGTCGGGAGCATATGCAAGACAAGGATTTAAGGAATAAAAAAACAAAGAAGAAAGAATAATAATGAAACGGTTTGGGGGATGGGGGGGGATGAGAAGATGTGGTTTTTGAAGAAGGGGAGAAAAAAAATCCTGCAATAGAAGTGTATTGTTTGCTGCAAAATAGAAATAAATTATGTTGAATCTTTAACAAAATAAACCATATAAATAATTGTGATATTATTTTTTTTAATCATCATCATCCTTGTGTGTGTGTGTGTGTTAACTGCACTGAATCCCAAGTTAATTTGTATCCATTGTTAGAGAAAGGCTTTTAAATGGCCCATCTGACAATTTAGTAATTTGCTTAAAATTCTGAAATATCTTTGTTCTTTATTTTATTTTAAAGCTTTTTAATATCTTGCATGAAGTTTATATTCTTAATCTTCCAACAGAAGATTGTATGATGTAATTCTGCATTTCTTTTATTCCTATCATTTTTTTTCTTCACTCATAATTCTGCTTATTAGAAGAAAAGAATTTCTTAATATTTTTTTTTTAGTTTATGAACAAAAAATCAAAATATAAAAGGATTTTTCATTGTACCTTTTTTTTTTTTTTTTCTCTCTTCCTCCATATGAGGAAGAATATTTCTGTCTGGGTTGAATTTGAATTACTACTGCCCTTGTCTTTTTTTTTTTTTTTTTTTTTTTTTTTTTAATTGATTTGGAGCACCACTAGTTCCCATACCTATTGTCATGACCCTAATAATGGTTGTAAGGAGAAAAGACGACTCCTTTTTAATATTTTCACTGTTGTCTGCTGTTGGGGAGGGGTGTGATGCTCAATACACTAAGTAGAGCAAACCTAAATATGAACCTAAAGAGCCAGGTAAAACTACCTAGGTTTCACCTACGCGATCGTCAGGGTTAACTGGCCAACGAGGTAAAGGTGGAACAGAATATTTATTTATTTATTATATAAAATGTGTGTGTATTTAGGCAGCAAATTCTTTTTTAGGCATGTTTGATTTGAATAAATTACAAACATTGTCTGCTTATTTTTATCATAGTCCTTTGATAGTCATGAATATTTTTCTGTATTTTACAATCAAATGCATTTCTTGCCTCATTTGATTGTAATATTAGGTTGGTGCAAAAATAATTTCGTTTTCTCGCATAGTAACATATGTTAGAAAACGAAATTATTTTTGCACCAACCTAATATATGGAAAATATTTGTGAATATGAAAGGATTATGATAAAAATAAGCAGGCATAATGTAATATACATATAGGAGGAGGCACAGTGGATTGAGGGATTGGAGAGTCCAGTTTGAATTCCACTCAAATCCATTACATTCCACTTATGTGCTAATACCCTTGGGAAAGGTTTGAATCCTCTTCTCCCTCCAGGTAAATAGCAGGACAGACTGGGTTCTATAGAACAACTCTGAATTCAAAACCTGCAGGCGGGGTCTTTTGGGGACCCTGTGGCACATAGTGCACCAGGTCTCTGTATTTGGCCCTTCAAAAAGTATGGATGGTTCTGCACAAAACCTTCACAAACTATAATCAAATCTCATGTTTTAATTCTTAAAATTTTCCTATCTCCTAAAGAAGTAATGGATTTTTATTTATTAACCCGACAGATTTGGTCACTTGAAACATTATTTCTATTGGATACTTGTATTTGAATAGTCACTCCATTTATTTATTAAACAGTATTTTCATCTATTTTCAAATATGTGAGAAATCTTATTAAATAAAAATTTATTAAATAAAAAAAAATATGCCCTGTCTGATTGTATTTCTTTAGGCAGTGGTAAGTAACTGGTGATTTTTGAGAAAATTTCAAAAGCAAAGTGTAACCTTTTTTCCTAAAGGTCAGAATTAAGAATAGGTTTGTAGGTATGTCTTGAGTAACCAATTAAATATCAGATGTGTGGTAAATAGAAAAGTAAGTTCAGAGGGTGTTTTTCATACAATGATAAACCGGAATATAGGCCATCATTGACAATTGCAAAAAATATAGTTTGGATATCGTGTGACAATAGCTTTGGGGTAGAATCTCTGACTGATGACAAATCGATCGAGTTTTTATCCCGGCTTGAAGGAAGGCTCCATAGTTTGATATATTTTTTATTATTATTATTATTATTATTATTATTATAACTCAAGTACTTTCGGCCTTTTCTAAGATCATCTTCAGGAGTAAATTACAAAGACAAAATTATTGTAACTGTGATAAAAACATATCGGAACTGCAGTTACAATAAGTTTGTCTTTGTAATTTACCCCTGAAGATGATCTTAGAAAAGGCCAAAAGTATTTGAGTTATAAAAAAAAAAAAGAAAAAAAAAGGCACCTTCTTTGATGAATTTCATTTTAACATCAAGAAATCGATTAGAAAACTGGAAAGTATCAGTATTAAAATAAGTAGATGCAATATATCTATATTATTCAGTGAAACAAATGTAAGATATGAAACTATTTAAATTTTCTTATTTTTTTCTTGGTTTTTGATGAAGAGTAGAGTCGTCGTCAATGTTTTTTTTTTTTTTAAGCCTTTGTATAATTTCTGGTAAAAGTTTGCATTAGTTAAAAACAGTTTTTTCGTCTTGAACACAATGTCTCTTTTCACTGGTCTGTTTTTTTTTTTTTTTTTTTTTTTTTTTTTTCCTTTGCCCGACCATTTTTATGGGTTCAGAATTTAAGAATTGGCCTCGATCATTTATTATTTCTGCCAATATTTATGGAAATGGAAGCTGCAAGGGGCATGAGGTAAAAAGGGTGGTTTGACTTTTGTCTTACTGTTTTTTTATTCAATCTCTTTTATTCACAGGGATTGTCTATTTTTCTTTCCATCTTCATCTTTGTGTTTATATACACCTTTTTTTTTTATCCCATCTTTTACTCACAATCTCTAATATTTCACTTTCTTTGTACTCTTCCTCCTATCACTTCCCGTTTCTGTCTTTCTCCTCTCAAATACTCATATTGGTAGAATCCATCCACAAATTACATATCATCCCCAGCAGTAACCAACTGACGACACCTTTAGACCGACACCCAATCTTGCATTTTCTCCACCAGACAGATACCATACCAAACATTTCGCTTGCATCTTCATTCAAAAATTGGCCGACAGGAATCTAATGGTAGCCACAAAATCTCTACCTCAGTTGCACATGTATGTGACCCCACCTTCCCTCTCTCTCCTAAATAATGTTTCTATAGATTTCAAGATGATGGGTGTGTTCATTCCAAGACGGTCATTCCTCCTCTCCCCCAAACACCAGACTAGTAATGTGTGAGTGCACTTTCTGCTCATATTGACTGCGATCTCTGCTAAGGTAATGTGTTGCTCTAAGTACCTACTTGGTTTGAGCTCGGGCAGGCACATCCGCCCTGGACTTGTTGAGTTAGTCACTGTTGTTGATACTGATGATATAAAAATTTTCAAATTGGCCACAAGTAGTTCCTTCCTTCCTTCCTTCCTTTGCAAATGTTGACACATATTTTTTCACTAGAATGAAATACAGTGTATGCGTATATCTAGATAGATGCTTTCAAGAAAGTGTATTGTTGCTTTTCTTATTTGTGTGTATAATAGATATTGTATATTTGGCCAGCAACCCTTTTTTTATACATGTTTCATTGCATACAACTGACAAAATATTTCGTAGTTTTTTTTTATTCAACTTTTCTAGCATTGTAAAAAAATTTTATGATTTTCTACACTCTTAGTTCCTGTAAAATAAAATGGTAAGGAAACTAAAAAGACTGAAAAAAAATATTACTAAATATTCCTTGCCTACTGTATACGATGAAGTGTGTGTGTGTGTGTGTCTCTCTCTCTCTCTCTCTCTCTCTATATATATATATATATATATATATATATATATATATATATTAGTTTGGTGTAAAAGTAATGACGTAATAATGTCGTTTTTTTTTTTTTTGACATATTTTTTTAACATCAAAAAACGACATTATTACGTCATTATTTTTGCACCAAACTTATATATATAATAAATATATATATATATATATATATATATATATATATGGGATTTTGGCTCATGAAGAACCCCCCCCCCAAAAAAAAAACAGTTGTAGCATTATGCAGGAGAGTAATTGGCAAATGTTATTTGTCTAACTTACATTGAGTTACTTTAAGAGTACCTACTGTATTGCTCTGGAAGTGAGTGAGATTCTCACAGTGATCTGCTCTCATGAATTTCTTTCAGAGGAAATTCCACATACTGAAAAGTTCTCAGCTTGACCTAGAAAAGAATGACCTTGACTCCTAAACTGTACTTGTTCAGCAAATGTCGGTCTGTTATGTGTCATGCTTGATACACACTTAGGGTATCATGTATCTTTTGATACATGACTGACGAGGCAGATTTTTTTCTCCCACTGTAGGTTACCATTTCTTTCTGCAATAGACCAGTTACCATCCAAGACTATAGAACCCGGTTTTCAAACTAGGCTCTCCGATTCCTCAATCCGACCTGCTATTTATTTCTCCACCATAAGAAAGTGCCATTCAAACAGCTTTTTATAAAAAGCTTCTACGTTATTAAGCAAACTCCCATGTGGATGCTTCCTTGTCACTACAATCTTAACTTCAAGTCTAGCATCAACTGTTATCTTTCCTATACATATATATTTTCTACAGTACTTATGTCCATGAAATGACCTTCCATTCAGTAATCCTCTACCTTGAGTGGCTCCTGAGCCTTGTATTGAGTGAATAATCGTGTAAAAGAAAATAATATACAGTATTTTTTATATAAATGTGACAGCTGGATTGTTAAACTGTCTTATTGTTCTGTTTGTATTTGTTTCCAAGACTATAAAAATAATAAAAAAGATGTATCCACATTTCATGGGTCCCCCATGCTTGTTGGTGTCAACAGCATTATGGATCATCCTTCTCCAGTGGGATTATCTATAGGTGTTGAAGTCTATCAGTTTTTTGTTTTTCAGACCTAGTATCTGCATTCCATTCATAATTATCTTTGTACAACTTCAGTTGATTGAATTTTGAATTCAGAATTGTTTTTCTCTTAGACTAGTTGCCAGCCAAGGCAAGTTATCAAAATCTGCCCTGTTGTTTAAGCTATACCAGAAGATATGGATTGTGGCCTTTCCCAAGGGTATTTGTGCACAAGTTAGTATGGCACACTCAGCCCAGGATTTGAACTCTGCTTCTTGACTTCACCTCCCAAGCTGCTTGCCATTACGCCATCCGTATATCCCATCTTGTTACCCATCAAGTGAGAATATTCATGGCAGCTTCTTTCTGTTCATTTTTCTTTCTTTCTTCATCAAATATTCAAGTCACCTTCACTTGATGATAAAAAGAAGTCAGTGGAATGGTTGGCAAAGATCATTTATTTATCTGTTCAGGAATAAGTGGATTTAAAAGCCGGCTTTTGCTTTTGAAAGGTTCTCTTGTCTGCTTGCAGACAGAAATCTTTTACAAGAAGATCTTTTTATTTGTTTATTTTTTTTTATTTTTTTTTTTTTTACCTCTCCTTATCAGGTTTGGGGCTTAACAATTGCATAATAATTCATTGTCTCTCTCCTCACCTCACAACTCTCTTCATTTTTACCTTTTTATGAGAATCCCTTTTGAAGATATTTGTTTTTTACTTATGTACCATTGACAGAACGATGCACCTGTATGGCGTTCTGTAGCTGAAGTGTTGTAAAAAAAAAAAAAAGGTGATGTTAAAAATCACAATTTTTTTTTTTTTTTTTTTTTTTTTTTTTTTTGGTAAACAATAATAATAAAAATAATATTTAATAATTTGATATCGAATATTATTATTTTGATTATTAATGACTTTTAAATAAAATTTTTACCCTTCCAATTTCTTTCATCAGCCTAATATAGTTATTTTCTAAGTGTAGCTTAGATGTGGCACAAGGCCGAAAGTATGGGGCTCCTAGTGAGGACCAAACTCACAGTCGTAATTGATCTAGCGAGACAAGCTTGCTAACCATTACACCACGCTGAGGTGGCCATCATCAGTCTAATATATATCTATGTGGGGATAATCTTTCTTTATTATTGTAAATATATACACACACGCATTTTCACCAAATGAAATTGAGTAGTGGATTTTTTTTTTTATTACTGACATATGTATATATATTTATTATTATTTATAAAAAGTGAACATTGAAGTCAGCACTCAGTCAACAGACTGTTTCATGCTAAATGCAATCGTCAAGTCTGACTCGGTTTCATGTACTGACAATCATTGAGCGGAAATGTGTGTGTGTGTACATGCTTCATTGTTCACTTTTATATTTACATACACTCTGTCTCTGTCATTGAGCACTTTATTCCATAAATATAGCACACCTTGAAACTATATTTCTTCATATATTAGTGGAACCGAGTTTAAGTGAATTCGTACACTACTATTGTCCTCATCTTTGTCATCTTTGTTGGATTTTCGAACTGAACCCTTTATTTCGATCACTGTTCTAGTTCCACATGCCTTGTTTGATGGATATCAGTTATCTCCTGCTAATTTTCCCTCTGAAAGTTCTCCACTGCCTTAACCGGGTATTGAACTCACACTCTTTGTCACTGGATCTAACCAACACCTTTATCCACTGTGCCATGTGTCCTTGACAACATCTGGGTATGAATTTCTGGATATTATAAACCTAATGTTTTCAGCAACCATTTTTACCAGTGCTCATATTGCAATTTTGCTGTTATCATTGCATGTTTTTACCAGAGCTCATATTGCAACTTTGTTATCATTGCTTTTCTCTGGCACTCCTTATTACTGGTTCCCATATTGTATTTATTTCTATGCTTGGTCGGCTCAGAGTGAATTCGTATCTGGAACTTTTGTATGTTGAAATAATTTTCCCCATTAAAATAATAAAAATTAAACTAATTTATTCCAAGCCCTAAAAATATTGATATAAAAATCAATAAAATCATATTTTATACTTTCTTAAAGATTACGCACAAATAATGTAAATAAATATGTCACTGTGACTCCTTCCCAGGTTTTTTTTCAATGAAATTTAAGCAATTTAGGATATTGAAGTGAACCTTCCAAAATTCTCTTAGGGTCAGGTTTGTATTTTTGGTCACTTCAAAACACCTTTGAAACAAGGCAGCTTTATCAGAGCATGCAGCCTCTCCATGTCTCACTTCACTGCAGATACTGGTTCTCTTTTTAGATCTTTCAAACCATCCTCAGTTTACCTTAAATGCATATTCATCATCGCAAGACGTGCCTGGTATTTTATCTGATAAGATCCGCAGACAGTGTCCTTTCCTTTGTACATATAACATCTTCAGACACAGAATCACCACACCAACAACGACTTCTCAATATCTTCTTGGGTTTTTTGGATGATGCTTGGCGATTATGCTAACTCCCTTGGCTACATCAAGTTTTTTTTTTGTTTTTTATTTCTATCTTTTTCTTTAGGATAATGCAAATTGTTGATACTGAATGTCCATATAAATTGGCAAGGTCAGAAACACAGGTACCTTCTTTGTGCTTCTGAATGATCTCCATCTTCATTTGCACGGATATTTTTCCCCTCTTCTTAGTAGCAACCAGCTTCTTCGGTGACGTTGTGGGCTTCAAAATGCTTAAATGCAAACTTCATGGCTTGAAGATTGCATTTAAGCATAAAATAGACTGTCGCCGCTGGGTGTTGACCTCAGTGTCCACTTTTATATTTATATTGGATATTGAGCAATTCTACCCCTAATTATCGCTCGGGTTAAAACTATATTTTTTTTATCATATATATATATTGCATAATTCGCCTGTCAAATTTGTTGTATTTAACCTATTGTTCTGAAAATTGAGTTTTATATTCAGAATTGATGGGTGTACGAATAATTTCGTCGTTGACTATATGTACAACATTGAGATAGATAATGTGGTACAACTTTTCCAGAAGAAATTACATAAAGATGGCTGTACTACAGGATTGTATTATCCTAAAGGATGAAATTTATTGTTTTTAGCTTTAGAAACTGTTATATTCCATGCTAATAGGAATATGGAATGGACAAACATGGTGGATAAATAGTAACAGGTTTATTGTAGAAACCAGTACAACAAGCAAAGAAGAAATAGTTATATGCACGGTCATCACAAGTCAATACAGTTGTGTGTGTGCTGCTATCAGAAAACCGCTAGTTCTCGCGGATCCCAGCTTGACTCTCCTGTCTGCTGTCCTCATGGATACTTATAGGTGGTTACCACCCATAGTGCCGCCACTCATGGGGGTGGCAGGTTATTCTGTCACATCAGAAACACAAAGTTGTAGTATACTCAAGTCATATTATGCACAAGAAAATACAATATGTAAAAATTAAAAATTAAAAAAAAAAAAATGTTTATCTACTTTTTTTAATGTGAGGTTTATTGATTTAGCAATCGATGTCTAGATAAACTTGATATCTTAACGCACAGGCCACTTGATGCAAAAACCTGTGTTTTTTTTTGTTTTTTTATATATGCCACCATGACAATGTAGGCATTTGCACGAGATTTTGTTTTATGCTTTTTGCCCTGATGCAAATGTAAGAGTTTGAGACGCACACACATCTGAATGCTTAAGCAGCTTGACCGGGGGGGGGGGAATAAATCCATTTTATTGTCAAAAAAAAATAAATAAATAAAAATTCATGGTCCAAAAAAAAAAAAAAGTAATCAATTGTGAAATCTTCTATCAAGTATTCTTTTGCCTAGAGAGAGAAAAAAAAAAAAAAAAAAAAAGACATAATGTGGCCCATGTTGATATCAGTGTGTCTTATTCTTTTTCAAATTTGACTTTGAATATTTCTTCACTTTTTCTTTTCTACCTCTGTCTGTCTATTACAATGAACTGTGCATTTTGGTTGGCGCTATAAGTGCACTCATTGTCCCTACACCTGATGCCAACCATCCTGCTGCCACTGACCCACTTTGCTCTCTAAGCACAAAGGTGGTGGTACTGGGGGGGATGTATCACACTTTCTTCAAAAATATATTGTGTGTGTGTGTGTGTGTGTGTCTTCATTTCCTGGTTGACAAGGCAGTTCCTTGTGCAGTGAATATCAACCCTTACCATGTCAACATTGTTAGCTTTTTCTTCTTCCTTCTCTCACTCTTTCTGCAAGACACGTTCAAAGGAAGAACTACCATTCACTACCCCCTGCCACCTCGACCACCACTCACACCACCACCACACTACTCGTCTTTGTTTTTGCAACTGCATATATTGCTCATAGACTTAGGTAAGTAGTGCCAGATTAAGAACTGTCAGTGCATTTGTCAGGTCATTTCAGATTGTCTGCTAGCTGAAGATTCCTAAGAAGACTTGGCGGATGGACGATAATTAATTTACTAAGCATTGTTTAGTCTGGCACAAGGCCACAGTACAGGATGTTCTTAAATGGTCACCCATTTCCATACTGATCTTGCTCAACACTGCTTAACTTCACAGATCAAATGAGATACAGTGCCTTCTTTCTAGGATGTCATGTGCAGTTTATACTTCATTCTTAAATTGTAATCGTCTAACATTCTATGTATTTTATGTTTTCAGATTGTTTTAGAATGTATTTGTATTTCTTTATTTCCACATTTCTTTTTAATAATAATCTGAAATTTATCAAGACCCACAAGCATGTAAAATCCTTATACATTTGGAGTGGGGGAACAAAAAAGTTTGGATGATATACCCTTGTGCAAATTAATTGAAACAAAATGAATAATTCCGTCATTATTTACTTTTTTCTTATTTTCTAATGAAATATGACCCAATGCACATATAAATTATTTGTATGTTCATTCCACGAAGTCATTCCTTGCACATTGACCACAGATTCTCAAATGGATTTAAATCCTGAGTTTCCAGGCCAGTCTATAGAACTTTTATTGTTCACTGGTAAGGCTTGCCATTGTATTTGTGCAGCTTTACAATTTTCGTGCACTTCTTTCAAGGAACATCCATCGCAGACAATGGTTGTAAGACAACTAATCGACAGTCAAGACAATAGTGTCTGGGTGTGATAAAAATGTGATGTAATCATGGATGACGTAATATTTTTCAAGTCCAAACAAATTTCATTTACACCTCAAAATAAGATTCATATTACTGTACACAACTGCAAATGATATAATCTGAGGAAAAAATAGAAATCAATTACACCCTGTCACTCAAGTGGGTCTAAAACTGACCGTATGGTGAAAGAAAGGAAACTAAAGCAGTTGTTTCAATTAATTTTCACAAGGGTGTACATTGAATGTTAGACAAACTTTATTTTATGTTCCTTATTCAATTTGTTTGCTTTTGATGCATTCATCACCTCCAGTGCTTGAAGCCATCTGACCTTGTATTTTCAATGGATAAAGAAAAAAAACATTCATTGACTCATGTTTTACTAAATGCAACTTAGGCGGATATAAGGACAGGGTGGAATCGATTTCTATTTTTTCCTCAGATTAAGTCATTTGCATTTTATAATAATAAATAGGTCAGCTGATAAGAAAGTTGATTCACTGTGTCATGCGAAACAATTTTTCTCTCCAGAATCTATCTTGCATATTTATAAGTCTACCGTTCGCACATGCTTTGAATATTGCTGCCATATATGGTCCAGTGCCCCTGCTATTTATCTTGAGCTCTTTGATAAAAACCAAAGAAGAATCAGCAATATTGTTGGCCCTGATCTGGCAGCTCAGCTTCAGTCACTTTCCCACCACCATGAGGTTACTTCCATGTGCCTTTTCTATAAATGATTTCATGGTAATTGCTCAGATGAGCTCTTTGCTATTTGTAAATATTCATTGGGGTTTAGATTTTTAAAATTGGTATCTTATTCACCTCTCCTCACAGACATTGTACATATGGATACTAGTTAGGATTTTCATAGAGACATTGAGGCATGATGGATGTTGTAAGAGGTAATCAAGAATGCATTGTTTTAGTACAAGTAATATTGTTGTATATTTGGGTTAGTGATCATAGTTTGCTAAATTTTACATTTAAGACAGAAGAAGACTGTCATTTTCCCCATTCCGGCCTTGTGCCACATTTTGTAATACTTACAAATAGATAATGGTCTTTGCTATGGTACCTAGACTTTTTGAATTTAAGCACAGTTCTGGACTGGTGTTGAGATCTCATCAATTTACAGTTGGGTTGGTTAGATGTAGCTGTAAATTCTATGCTAACAGTTTTCTCACACTTCTTGCTTGTGTTACTTGTAGCTCCATGCTTTCCAACCAACTTTAATCTGCAAAACTTTAAATGCAATGTCAATCACTATCTACTGTCCTCCTGATTACTCTTTCCTCTCCCTGCTCATTATTAATGTTTCTGTTCCTAATTCTTCCACACTCAGTAAACCATTGTATCTTGTGGCTTTTCTGCCTTGCATGGGATGATACTGATTTAAGGGGAAAAATAATCATGAAATGATTAAGAATTGTAGAGAAAAAGTTTCTGGCTAAATTTCTGGGATGAGGATTTATCATTATTTACATTTGGACTTGAGTTTTCATTTTTGTTGTAATCACAACATTTTAGATGTTCTATCCACCAGCCGTATTCACATGTCCTATCAATCAAGTAACCATCAAGCAATTTCAAACTGAACCCTTTATTTAATCTATGGCAGTTGATTGTTTTTTTTTCTGCTGTCCATGTCTAGGGACATCTAGTCTTGTTTTTATTTAGTACTGTTATTGCTCACTCTGTTTCTGTTGAGTTTGCTTCAGGATTGTCCTATGGGACAGTTGCCTTGTAGATTAGAATGTTGATTTGTGAATTTGGTGATATAATAATTGTGAGTTCAATCAATACAGACTTGTGGTTATGATCATTTATATCTTGAATGGAAATAGACTTTAAAAAAAAAAGAAAATGTATAATAGATGAGCTTTCTTCTGAGGTTACGGTTAGTCATCTAATGGGGTAGACTGGTCTCTAGCTGTGAATGCAGACATTGTGGTTGGTAGAGGGCTTCTGGGATTGAGAAGTTGATATCCAGGAGGAGGGTTCCTCTGATCTAATCAACAGCCAGGTGTCTGTGACCAAAGGTAAGCTTTCAAGTTGAATGACATTGGCTGTCGTTTAGTCTGGAGAAGGAGGGCCTCTTCCCATTTTCAGTTTTCCTTTTCTTAGTCTACCACCCAAGGTGAGAAAACCCAGTCTACCTTGCTAATTAATACATAGATGAGTGGGGGAAGAAGAGATGGTTTTTATACTTTTCCCAAGGGCATTAGTGTGAAAGTGAATACAGCAAACTAGGCCAGAATTTCAACTTGGCTTGTTGTTTTCACTTTTTGTGCTGATAAACACCTACCAACACATCCAAGGACGACATCATTAATAGAAATTTCTTCATTTATCTTTCATTTAGTGTTGATATTTGTTATTTGCAGTTAAAAAGAAAAAAAATTATTTTTTGTATTGAGCATGCATTTTTTTTTCTTTATAAAAACCTTGCAAACAAATTAATTTGAAGCAAATGATAACAAATTAAAATGTAAGATGAAAAATGTTGTCATGCCCAAACATGTAATTCCAGTGATGCTATTTTGTCTGATTTAATCAATTTTGGCATTTTTTCCCCCATTTTTTTGTTTGTTTTTCTTATTTTCTTCTTTTGTTTATTTTCTAAATTATTTTTAAATTCATTTCTCTTCTTCTATCTCATATTTAGCAAATGCTCTGCTCTCCTCTTCCTTGCTCTCCTCTTCCTTGCTCTCCTCTTCCTTGCTCTCCTCTTCCTCTTTTTTTTCTTTTCTTTTCTTTTTCTTTTTTAAATTCATCTCTTTCTCTTCTCCCTCGCTCCAATTCACTTTTGAACTGATCAGAATCCAATGCAAGGCAAGTAATCACTGGAATTCCCCCTCCCAGAAACCCTAAAATGTTAACAGGGCTCTGAATATTATGACAGCAAACATTACTACTCTTCTACCATCTGTCAGTTTCTAATTTGCAGTTGTGAGTAGTTTTGTTTTATATTTTACTTTACCCTTCCCCACCTTCACAAATTCATTTACTTCATTAAATCCTCTATTGTTGATACTTGGCTCTTGCATAAATATTCAAAAAAAAAAATAAATAAATAAATCATATTTTACAAGCACATGTGAAATCTAATTTCTGTTCCTAGCAAAATGTACTTGCTTTTTTTTTTTTTTTTTTTTTTTATCATTTCACCCCAAGCAAGGCAGTAAATTTACTAAGATGCGGGGGAGGGGGGTTACTACAAGTGAGAGGAAGCCATTATTAATGAGTGACAACAATAAAAGAATAGGAATTAAGACAGCAGCTAACGATTGACCTTGCATTTAAATTTTTGAAGATCGAACTTGGCAGGAAATCAAAAAGCTGGAAGAGAGTTCTGCAAACAAGAAGTGCCAGAAAAGAAAATACTGTTTTATTGCCATTTCAATTGTAAAATGCTGCAAATCCTGTACTGCACTTAAATTCATAGACTACTGTATATACTTGCGGATTAGGTTGGACCCCTAATTTATGGCTTAATAACTGATGATTTACTGTTGACTCGCAGATAGGTCGCACTGTACACAACACTTTGTAAAAATTATAAGATTTGTACCTTTATTTCAAAACCTACAATTATTAATCCACTTTTGCTAATTGATTTCCATGTTCTTCTGCATAATTTAGTACTTTGAATTTAAAACCTGCTTCATAACTTCTTTCTTTTACTCATGATTAGGGTTTGCAACAATTAAAATTATAAGCTATAAATTTGGCTACCAACTATATCACTGAATCTACCAGCATGAGATAGATTTAAAGCAGTCGGTCAGTACATATGATAGATAAATTGTTTCTATATGGAAAAAAACATTTAGTGTTTATAGATATCATTTCTGATTTGTTTTATATTTATGTCAAGTGGATAAGTTGCGCGTCTAATATTTTGTGAAATTTTTGATAAAAAAAGTGCGATCTATTCACAAGTATATATGTTAGGTGTCGTGGAAGAAAATAATGTTTCTTTTTTCTAAAATACAAAAAACTGTGGCACATGGTCAAAATGGTGGGATGTGGGTGGGGAAGTCTGGTCTTCAATCTGTCCTTATCTTAAACTTAGTTAGCCACAAACACTAGCACAATATTCCTTGCACCAAAACAACACATTATTACTTACCATTTTTAGTACAGCCACAAAAATACTTAAGAATCTTCTATAAAGTTGTAACTAATCCTTATATGAATAAAATTTGTCTGTGAGAGTGGGGAATAAAAATAACAGCAACATAGATGGCAGTTCATCCAAACAATTATGGTGAAAGAAAAAGCACAGGGAAACTACGTTATGACAATGGGGAAAATGACTGGAGCTGAGATGCCAGGTTGGGACCAATGATATTGCGGATTCTTCTTTGGATTTTGTCAAGGATCTCTAAATATATAGCAAGAGCACCAGACCAAATGTGGCAGCAACATTCAAAGCAAGGAGAAATATAAATAAAGGTACAGTGATGGGAAAGTGACTGAAGTCGAGATGCCAGGTCAGCACTAATTATGTTGCAGATACTTCTTTCTATTTTAGTAAGAATCTCTAAATATATAGCAAGAGCACCAGACCAAATGTAGCAGCAATTTTCAAAGCAAGGAGAAATTGTAGACTTATAAATATGTATATTCGGGAGACAAAAATTGTCTAGCAGGCCACAGTGAATCAACTCCCCTTGCAGCTGACCCCAGCAATAAATTCAATATAATCTATCCATTTTCCATGTCAATAATAAATGTAGGCACAATGGGTCAAGATGTTAACATCAGCCATTCTGATGGAAGACGATTACTAGAGAGCAGTTTTATTTTTAGGGGTGTTAAAATTAGCAAGCTATTCCTTGCTCCAGTTAACAACAGAATCTAGGTCACTACCCAAACATCTATCTCATTGACTTCAGTTGAGCTTGTACTCTACAACTCTACACCACAGTAAATTGTGACCTTTCCAATGTCGGTATAGCATGTGCCTTTGCAAGGGGTACGTGTAGTTTGGAATTCAGATTTGTCCTTCTTCTAGACTGGTTGCCAGCCATGACTAGAGAGCTCAGTTTGTCCTGCTATTTAACTCAAAGCTGATGGCTTGAGAAAGATTTTCCCAAAGTTATCTGTGTCAGTGTGGATTTGGGCTAGATCATAATGTCAGGGTACTTTAGGGAGGTATTCAATTTCATTTGGACTATGTCTTGTCTTCATTATTAACTAATGTCAGGGTACTTTAGGGAGGTATTCAATTTCATTTAGACTATGTCTTGTCTTTATTATTAACTAAATTTCTGGTCACTTTATTTACTATTTGTGTTTCAGAAATTTTATGTTTAATGATTTACTTCAACATTTGCATCTAATTTCTTTCTTTCTTTTTTTTTTTCTTTTTTTTTCTTTTCTTGTAATGTAAGCGTCTTTTATGATAACAGTCCCATGTCCTTTATCCAAAGTAATATTTTTGGCTAATTTTTTTTTTTTTATGTTTCTTTGGGTGGATAGCATTGTTTTGCTGTTTTGTTCTTTCTTGAAGCAAATCGTACTTATCATTTTAGTTTTTAACCTAGAATGGATAGAAAATGGTTTGTAATGCACATTTATTTTGCACAATAGTTGAAAAAAATTCTAAATTACTCTCTCGAGTAGTTTGTAAAACATTATTAATCATCTCTCAGTTACATCTCTGTCTTTGGGCAGTGTGCTCTCAGGGGCGGTTCCATCAAAGGACAGTCGCAGCTGAGGAAAATTATGCTGAGAGGTGCCGGCCCTGGGCAACAGCTGCCTGAGGCCATGCCCTCTCACTGCACCAGAGAGAGTGAGAGAGAGAGATCGGTGATCACATGAAGGCCAGCGCAACCGATAGTTGCAAGGGCTGCGGGCAATTTTTGTTCCTGCCTGTATGTACATGCTCAGACTCCCCACATTACATTTTTTTTTTTTTTTTTTTTTTTGGTCGGGGGGTGAGTAAATACAAAAAAATAGTGGAAAAATTCTAATCTCTTGGCTTTTTACTTGTTCAGTGATTTTTTTTTTTTTTTTTTTTTTTTTTTTTTTTTCTTTTCTTTTGTAAATTGATTTTGCACAGACAAAGGTGGTACTTAAGTGAAAGGAACAGCAACACAGGCGTTAATATAGAAAGAAAGTGAGGTTTATTGTAAAAGAGAATACACTACTGAAAGACAGGGAATCTGTTAGTTAGCTAGTAATTTCGGAAGCAAATCTGCCAGGTACATCCTGTGCTAACTATATATATATATATATATATATATATATATATAGTTAGTCTGCGATGGTGGGAACATTCCACTACAACATTACTCAAGGTTTCAGAATATCTCCCTGAATCAACCCAATATTAGTGCAATGGAGGAATGCCATCTGAGGGATAAATTACTCTGTCTCTAGTCTAGTTATTCACTTTTACCTACTCATCAAAGCTTGCACAAGCCAATCAGATTTTTTTTTACCCTTGCTGACACAAGGTTTAAAATATTGAACATTGGCAAGAGCTAAATTCACTTTAGCAGTAATCAAGAGGATTTTCATCCTAATCACTACTCCTTGGAAGGCTACCCTAATCATTTATAAAACTTTGCTTAGTTTATCACAAGGACTCATGTAGAGCAACTGGTGAAGATAGAACTTTATTCTGTTATAAATCAACGAGACATGATTGCTAATTGTAGCAGAAGTAAGTTTTCTGAGAAATGCAAAAATTGTCACAGCTGAGTGACCTGAACTTAAAAAACAGAATAATGCAAAAAAATCAATTTATTTGTGCATAGATTAACCACCATTTTGAACATGTGATGTTCTTTTAACTTTATCTTGAAACATAAAAATACCTTTTTTTTCTTCTTCTTCTTCTTCTTTTGAATTGGTTGTCGGAGGTTGTCTAGATCTCTAGCTTTAGTCTAATGTTGGTAATAGATGAGGCTGCCTGACTATATAAATCCTGATTTTATTTATTTTTTTAACCAACCTGCTATTTTTCTAAAAAAAAAAAACCCTGTTTATTTCTACTTTTTCCCAACCTGTCTAATATTCCAACATTTGTATAAAGGTTGGAATATTAGACAGGTTGGGAAAAAGTAGAAAAAAGTCCTCTTTTTGTTTCAAAAACTAATTTTGAATGAATTTTACAACTGCTCCTTTTGTTCCAACCTACTCTTTGTTTTTGTATTTTTTTTTTTTTTTTTTTTTTTTTAAGATTATGCATCATCTTGACATCTACTTAGAACTAGGTCTACAGTCTTAGATTCTGTCTGTCTGCAGTTTTTGCTTTGATTCTAACCACTTTTAATGGCCGTCTGAAAAGATTGAGGAGGCGAGGTTCGAAAAGGAATATCATGACTTTCATTTTTTTGTTTTCTTTTTTATTCTCAATTATTTCTGAACTGAAAAGAACTTAGACTTCAAGTTTATCATTGTTTCTTGCTAATAGATAAAACACTGCAATGCAAGAATGATAACAGATCAAAATTAGTGTTTAACAGTTAGATATACACACACAGACAGGAGTCTGTTGGGCTTTAATAAAATCAGTGTCTCTCTATTTATATGAAGAATTACAGGAAATGATGAAACATTTTTGAGTGATCATGCTGAGAAGATAAAAATGAAAAATCTTGTGACGACTTTTTTTATTCTATATGAAATCTTAAATAAAAATATTAAAAATTAAACTTTAATATTCAGCATTAAAATAGTTTTTCTTAAAAAATATTGAAAAAGAAATTATTTTTAATGAAATGTTAAAATAAGAATTATTAAAAAATAAATAAGTATTAAAATTAGAACATTTGTTTCTTTTATATTAAAAAAAAAAAAAAAAATTTCCGGAAGTAATGAAACAATTTTGAGAGTTCAAACTGAGTGTGTAAAAACTGAAGAGAGGTCTTATGACTTTTTTTTTTTTTTTTTTTTTTTTAATCTATTAACATTTTTTTTTCCTCTCACTATTCATACAACTTTTAAATATATTATTTTATGACTTTTTTTGTTTTTCTCTATTGTTATCTCTGCTCATAGTTTAACAAATATTGACTTAAGTGTTATGGATTTTAAAAAATTATTTCTTTTTACGATGAAAGAATTAAATAAATAGAAGTTTATATTTGGATGTTTATTTCTTGCCTATTTGCTGTAAATTGTAGAGACTGGTGTAAACAAATTGAATCCTCAAACAATGGTTGTATTTAGAATTTTTTTTTTTTCCCCTTTGTTCTTAACTGTATTATTTCAATTGAAGATAAATGTAATAGAAGCAATTCTTGTATATCTCTCTGCTTTATAAGCTGTAAGGATCCCGGTTACTTGATTATTTCCCCCCTCCCCCGTCTTTGAAATGGGGTATAATTAGAAACTGGCTGTAAATTAAAGTGCTTGTCTAACAATCAACCTGAAGAAGAATCATTGTCTTTAAACTTTGTGATTTGTTACTTCCTCAAAGCTCTTGTCAGTCAGGTGCAATTCTAATATTGAAGTAAATGAAATTAACTTTTCTCTCTTTTCTTTTTAGTTCCTCCTTGTATCTTGTTGTTACATATTGTCAGACATGTTCCTTGATTACATATGGATGAAATTCGGCCTAGAAAGTTCCTTGTTTCTGTATGGAATGCAGCCGAGAAAGAAAAGCCTGAAGTTCAGTAGCATATATTTATATATTTGTGATTATAGTTTTGAAGAAGGAAGGATTGATTATTTATGGCTTATCGACCCTTTGCAGGTTATTCAAAGCCAGAAATTATTTTTAGATTGTAAGAATGTTTTGGCGATAATAACAACTCGTTGAGACAAGTCCAACTAATTAACCCATAGTTGAGGGGAGAAGAGGTGGATTCATACATTTCACAAGGGCATTTGCAAGTAATTGAATATGACAAACCCGACTGGAATTGGAACTCAGCTCTCCTATTTGCAAATTGTTATCCATAACACAACCTGCAAAAAAAAAGGTGACCTAAGAAGCATCAGACAGAGGGGGTAGTCGTGTATTTGAAACAATTTCAAGAACTTTACTGACTGCAACCATATGAATGCCTGTATTTGCATTACAAGAAAGAAAAATAGTGACATTTTTATCCACTGTAATGGTGAAACAAAGTGATTATTCAACAACCTACTGACACCTGCCCCCCTTCCCAAATAATTATGGGTCCAGTACCTTTACTTGGTACCCACCCGAGTATGAGTTTATTTGTTTAAAGGGTCATCCTAAGTAGACCAGCTGCATAATGCATCCCTGTAAGAAGTCAACTGTAGTCGGGATGCAAATAATCTTTTCCTTAGTTGCATACGGGCTTTACCAGTTTTGAATTCAGTTTTCCTTCTCCTAGACTGGCTACTACTCAAGGCTATAAAACCAAGTTTTTCCTATTATTTTACCCATAGCAGGGGGAAGAAGAGTTGGATTGATACTTTTTCCAAAAGACTATTTGCATGTAAGTGAACATAATAAACTCGACTGGAATTTGAACTTGGCTCTCCAAATCATCAAATCTGGTCCATAATCGGTAAAAAATATTTTAGATATATATATATAAAAATAATACCAAATTTTCAGGCATAGTTGTTATATTGTGAAATGAATTTGAAAAATGAGTTTTCATGATGTCTTAAATTTTTCTAACCCACCACCACCACCACACTTTTTATGTAAATATTTTCATGGTAATTGTTCTGGTGATCTTTTCTCTTTGGTAGCTCAACTTTATGAATTTAAGTGCAGTACTTGATTGGCAGTTAGGTTTCATTATTTTACATTTGAAATGGCTTAGGTGTAACCGTAAGTTCTTTGCTAACAGTTTCTTTTGGACTTCTCACTTGTCGAATTCTTTTGGCTTCTTTGCTTTCCAGTCAACTTTGATCTTTAAAAATTTATATTCAATGTCAATCATCTGTTTTCCTGTTCTCATGTATTTTCACACGCAATAACTCCTGTACATCTTAGTGGCTTTATTGCTTTGTTTGCTTTGAAATGATTTAAAAAAAGAGGATTCTAGACATTAAAAAGCCACCTTTGTTGACTGGCAATGATATACCCTTTAAATTTGCATCCTTTATCTAATATATGCAGCAGTTTGCCAAATTTGGTTACAGAACCTGAAGTGCTAGATGAGCCATGAAAAAATGTAGTGATGTCATAGTTGTTGTTGTTAATGTAGTAACAACAACACTAGTCCTAAGTTGTTAATTTGGAACAATAACCTATTTTGATCAAACAGGAGAAAATTTATTTACTATTATTTAAACTTGTATTGTGATAAAACCCAAATCATAGACACTTTTCTTTTTTATATGAATCTTCTTAAAATAATGTTGTAGTAAATGAGAAGAAATGACTTTTGAAAAGAAAAAAATAAGGGGGTGGTGGGGGATGTGAAGAATTCTTAAGAATTGTGAAGGAATCGTTATGAAGGCCTGGTCATCAGTTATACTTCATTTAACCACTGGAATGGTCAGTTAATGGCTGAAGACACCCGGAGAGGAATTACATCTCATGACATGTTGTTTAATGAAGGGATATGTTGTGGAGAAAATAGTTGGAATCCATTACTGCATAGTACGACAAATGGTATTTGTTCTCTCAGAGAAAAAAAGAAAATAGGAGCTTCTGTCTGTTAACAATATTCAGAACGTGTCAGAAGCAGTCTGCCTTGCTTTGACTCTCTCGACAATAGACAGATCATATGAGAAGAAATCACTATTTATCTCCCTCCCTCCCTCCCTCTCTTTCCCTTCCCCCTCCCTCTCTCTCTCTCTCCCTTCCCCCTCCCTCTCTCTCCCTTCCCCCTCCCTCTCTCTCTCTCTCCCTTCCCCCTCCCTCTCTCTCTCTCTCCCTTCCCCCTCCCTCTCTCTCTCTCCCTTCCCCCTCCCTCTCTCTCTCTCTCTCCCTTATCCCTCCCTCTCTCTCTCTCTCTCCCTTATCCCTCCCTCTCTCTCTCTCCCTTCCCCCTCCCTCTCTCTCTCCCTTCCCCCTCCCTCTCTCTCCCTTCCCCCTCCCTCTCTCTCCCTTCCCCCTCCCTCCCATCCCTCCCTCTCTCTCTCCCCTCCCTCCCTCCCTCTCTCCCTCCCCCTCTCTCCATTCCCCCTCCCTCTCCCTTCCACTCTCTCTCACTTCCCCCTTTCTCCCTTCCACCTCTCTCCCTCCACCTATCTCCCCTCCTCTATATTCTCCCTCCATTTCCCTTCCCCTTTCTTCTTTTCCCTTCCCTCCCCCTTCCCTCTATCTATCTCCCTTCCCTCTCTCCCTCTCCATCTCTCTCTCCCTCTCCATCTCTCTCTCCCTCCCTCTATCCCCTGTCCCGCTCTCTCCCCTATCCCCTCCCTACTCTATCTCTTGCCCAACACTACAGAACATATTAAAAACCATTGATGGCAGCTCCTAATAGTCATGGCTTTTTTACATAAACTAGAAGAAAACGTTTCATTTGATATTAAACTGCATAGTTTCACCCTTTTTAACTGTTTTTATTTTAAGTTTTCTTTTTAGATTTTCTCCTGCACTCTGCAAAAAAACTAAGTATTATCAACTTGTTATTAAAAATCATCTTGAAATCTGACCAACTTTTCTCTTTTAGCCAACACTCACTACAAAATATTCTTTTGTAACATAACTGCAATGATTGCTTTTTCAGCTGAACAAAAAAAAAAAATGGACGAAAATAGTCCTTATTGCATGTTTACAACTGTTTTATTTTCTGCACAATTAATATATAAACAGACTAAAAATAATACATGTAGATATTAAAATATTTTACCTTAAACAAATATGAAATATCTTCAAAATGTGGATCTGTCATATCATTAAAGTATTTCAAGTTCATGACTGCTATGTCGGGGAAAAAACTGTGCACGTTTGTTGGACAGCAGTGATCAGGTTAAAGATAATGGTGATATTCAAAGTAGACATTTTGCTAAAAACACTTCCATATTTGCAGCCAGGTTGTGTTTGCTAATTTTGTCAGTTGCCTATTCAGCATTAATACCTGATTGGAACAATGACAAAGGAATTGTTTTGCAGCTTAAGACTCTAGTCTCATGTTTTTTTTGATTTTGATTTTTAGGTCAATGTAGAATAAGGTTTGTTGGGTCAGATCTGGCCCACAAAGGGATTTTTGAGCAGGTAGGTACTTAGGGCTTCAAATTAGGAATCAATATTTTTGAGTGCTGAATTGTTATGTAATATCTAATCTTCCAAATGGCAGCAAATGTTGGGCAATCTCTTTTTAGATAAAAAGTGGCTTGAAACAAGAGATGTTTTTCCAACAAATGCTTAGAATGTTAAGAATTGAACATATGAGCAACAGGGAAGTTTTTTTTTTTTTTATGAGAAATGGGCAGGAGGGGACACTGTACGTAAAGGACTTAATGAGTTTGTGTGAATGGATGCAGAACAGAGATAAAGAAATGGTAAAGAGTCAACAAGAACAGTGATGACAGTAACAAGTTGTTAGGGTAACAAGAGTACTACCCTCCACCACTTTGGAGGTACTTGGAACAGTAAAATCCTCCATCTACCCCCTCCTTGATCAATATCGGACTTAAGCTGAGCTTAGTAAAAACGAAGTGGCTATCTTGTGACTTATACAAAGCATTTTTCCAAAGAGAACAGCAGGTGCGTCCCACTTCAAAGGCTTACAAAACATGACCCTTTCTGATTTTATTGTGACACTATTTTAGCATTGCTATAGATAATGAATGTTTGATCTAAAAACAAATCATTGTTGATTTTGTAATTTTTGAGAATTATTAGCATTTTTAAGTATTTCAAAATGCCAATATGAAAATATATGTAAATTAAATTAACAATAATGTAGGCTGTAACAGTCTCAAAGCATTCCTGATATAGGCTCAGATCAGCCCAGGATAAAGCTGTAGTTGTCTCAAAACAGCCCTGGTGTAAGCTCAAATCTGCCCCGGCATAGACTTTAGCTTTCTTAAAGCAGCCCTGGTGTAGGCTTTAGCTGTCTTAAATCAGCCCTGGCGGAAACTTTAGCTGGATCAAGGCATCCCCTGCAGAGGCTCAAAGCAGCCCTGGCATAGGTTTTAGCTGTCTGAAAGCAGCCCTGGCATAAACTTAAGCTGGTTCAAGGCAGCCCCTGCATAGGCTCAAAGTAGCACCGACATAGGTTTTAGCTGTCTCAAAGCAGCCCTGGCATAGGATCAAAGCAGCCCAGATGTAGGCTTGAGCATTCCTGATTGTTTTTTTTCTTCTACACAGTTCTAACTTCTCTTGTTTCACAGAACACCTCATGGCTGTCTGCTTGTTTCTTAGAGTGGCTAGTTAATCCCTGTTACAAGCATTTGCTCAGGCACATTAGTGTTTCTTCAACGCCCACAGAAACAACATGCGGTTTATGCTGAAACTATACTTCACTGATCTTAGTATTTGTGAGAGAGTTCATAAGATGTGATCAGTAGCTGAGGGCCTGTCTGCAGGAATTGTCATGATGACTTGTTACCACAAACACAACTATCGGTCGCTTCCAAAGTTTCATCTAACTAAATTTTGCTCGCAAGACTTGGGTCAACTCATGTTATGGTTTTCAGACACTTACCAGAGCAGTACCACATGCTGTGACCTGTCCGCAAGCTGACATTATTCCGATGTCATTTTGACAAATTGTCTATGGTGAGATATGAACCCAGATTTCAGTCAGATCACTAATTTTGTACCCCCTTAACTACGTATCACAGGACACTTATCAGAAATTAGCTATCAATGGCTTGGGAGAGGAGTCTACTATCAGTGATCATAGACTTTAAAAGAAAACTGATACATTGACTACAAGGATCATAAAACTGGGTGGAGTATTGGCTTTAATAGAATGGATTCTACAAGACATATACGCTGGGCTTAGCAGGCATGTTGACTCTAGGTTGGATTATCTTTTTATGTGTTGAAATTAAGCCAAGCATTAACAAGAGTCGTGTTAAGTTTGCCAGAGAAAATGATGGAAACTCTTCCTTTCTTTTATTTCTTAAAGACTCTCTCTCTCTCTCTCTATCTCTCTCTTAGCTGATCAATAACAATTTTAGTCATCCGCTTATTACTCAGCGTCTATGACACACCTCCATAGAATTGAACCCGGAACTTGACTGTTGGCAGCTGCCTTCCTTCCTCTGCACCATCTTTCTTCCTCCTTCTCTTTGAGCTCTTCCTCTCCCTCCCCTTCTCCATATCTTTTTCTCCAGCTTCCCATACTGTCAAAGATCATGATCGGTGCACGGTTGCCGCCACTCGTCTCTCTTGACTGGCTACTTTGGTTTACTGACTAAAAGAACAGCTCCTTGCAGACAAAAAGTTGCTTTTAAAAATGGTTTTCCAAAAAGAATTCTTTAATGGCATATGTGGTACGTTTATTTGGTTCATTTGTTTTGCTCTCAATTAATGATTTAATGGGTTTATACACACACACACACACACACTCTTATATGCACATGTTAATATATATATATATACACGCATGCAGGCGTTAATATACTCACACACACTTGTATGTGCATGTTAATATATGCATGCACATACATATACACACACATACCTATATTTACACACACACGCGCTTATGTTACTTTGTCTGTGTATTTGTGTTTCTGTACAGAAATACAGGTTTGATTTCTGTCAGAGAACACATTTCCTACAAACTTTTTGAGCATTCAGGATGGTAAATGTAATTGATACTGTTTAATTAAAATCAGAACATTTAAATTGTACCAATAAAAATAATGTATAAATTGAAATATATATATATATATATAATATATATATATATATATATGAGTTTGTAACCCTGGGTTTCACGCTTTTGTTATGTTAGCTCTGTCACTGATATTGAGCACTTTCCAATAAGTACCACACACACACGTGTGTGTGTATGTCACATGTGTAGATATATGCACACAGACACACATACACATCAATGCATATAAGTATATATCTACACATGAATACTTGTATAAACTATACATTTTTATTTAATTTATATTATGGCATATAAAATAATTATTTATGTTTTTTATTAGGATATATGAAAAAAAAAAAAAATAACTGACACATATGAGGTGAAATTTTCGAGCCTGACCATAAAGTTATCACCCCCTGCGAAAAAATAAATAAATAAATCTGATGTTTGATCATATTTTCCATATATTGGGAAATTGATTGGGACTGAGGATTTTTCAGCACCTACATATCGAGAGAGTGAGGTGGGGGGGAAGGTCAGTTTTATTATTTAGTGCCCTTTCCTTTTCTCATACTAAACACAGCTGGTATTTAAAATTGCAACATTTAGTCAAATAGGAACAGATTTTTATTTTTATTTATAAAGACGTTATTAAAAATTTAAAAAGTCATTATTTTGACGCCCAGCCTTCAATGATAATATTCTCTACTTTTTGTCATTTCTTAAATAACTTCTTTTGTTTCAATGTTTTTGATGGAAGAAAACATTTCTTTTTCTTAAATTTGATGTTTGTAAGATAGGAAAAAGTATTTTAATGTTGAGAAAAAAAAAATGTTTTTTTTTTTTTTTTTTCTTTCTGTCACTCCCCCCCCCACCATCAGTGTTCATTCATTATTTTCTTTTGTGTTTTTAAATTAATCTTGATGTAAAATATCCATTTGAAAGAAGTTGGAATTTCAGCTCATTATATTAACACAAGCACATTTGGCTAAGGCATGAGTCTGAAATCCCTTATTACCATAGAATGATGACTGAACAGTAAGAGCTATAACTCCCCATCTATCCAAATAGTAGTAATAGTAATCAGCTGTTATATATATTGTCAACCTTGACAAAGCCAGATGTCAGTAAATCTCTCTCACACACACATACACACACTTTATTAAATCCCACTGCCAAAGTATATTGAATTTTTCCCCTGCTTTTCCAATAAGAAGTTGTATAAAAAGATCGAAATTGTGGAAAAACTTCTCAAAATTCATGTTTTGTCCTGTGTTTTTTTGTTCAAGCACTGTCAAACATCACGGTCACTCTCAAGAAACTTGCCTACCACATGGGCAACACATGGTTCTTGATAATGACTAAAATAATCAAAAGTACTTAAGCTGTTTATCCACAATTTCAATTCCGATATGCAACACCTTATGTGAAAATTGTCAAAGTACAATAGAAAATAAAACACAATGTCAGTTGAATTAATAAAACTTGTTTAGATGAATATACTTGGTGACTATATACCTTTTTATTTATTTATTTATTTATTTATATATATTGTGAATTATAGCAGCAATCCCTCTTTTATACAAGTTTTGTTGAAAAACAGCTGACGAGGTGTGCTGGTAGAGTATCTATATAGTTTCTCATGTGTTCATATATTTGTTTTCTTTTCAGGACATGAATTATATAAAAATTGTCCAAATGTTTTCCAAGTACTTTCAGCCATTATCAAGGATGAATTTTATTTTACTTTTAAATGAATATATGGATTGTTTTATGTATGTATCTATAGTTAGAGGAATGTGTTATTTTCTAAACCTGGTCAGCACACTGTGAGCGTCTTAATAGTTGATATTATTTAAAAAAAAAAAAAAAAAAAAAAATACAAGCACATGCAAAATTATATGAAAAACTCAGCCACCACACCTTGTCAGTCATTTTCTACAAATAAATATATATATATATATATATATATATATATATATATATATATATAAAATTATGGAAAATTTTCAATGTAAAATACAGAGCCTTAATTTTGATATAAACTGCAATCTAACTGCTTTTGTTTTTACTTTGTGCACTTTTTGTGCAGATATATAAATAAATAAAATTAAACATTCACTTACCTCTGTCCCTATTCTGTGTTTTTGGGTGAGTGTATCTCTTCATTGGAGACTTGATAGTAATATTGGATTCATTTATGAAAACATAATCTCTGTTATTGTTTCATATGTGGATAAGAATTCAACAGAATCGTAAATACATGACAATTTGGAAAACTTATTTTATTAAAATAAAATAAAATTTCTCGATAGTGTCGCAAAGGGAGAGCTTGGTTTCAGAAGCACATTGGGTTACTGCTGGTACAAGTATGATGTGTAAAACTTGAAATGCAGTGAAACCAGAAAACATCACTGAAGTCTTGCCATGGCACATCATTGGACACACACACACACACACACAGAGTAAATTTTTAACACTATTGTCATTGGATCACCATAATTGTTGAAATTGGTTGTGATAAATTCTCTCCTCTGTTAATTTCCACCCCAACACACACATATACACACACTTTATTTATTGGATAATTTTAAATTGAGGAAAAATTTCTATCTGTTAACTTTTTGCTTGGGTCATAAAATGTATAAAAGATATTTTTTTTTTTTTTTTTTTTTTTTTTTTTTTTTAACCAATCCAATAACTTTAATGATGATTGACTGTAGAGTTTTGACTTTCATACCAGAAAGTCACTTTGAACTATCTTATGTAGGTCTCCATGTTTATTGTAACCTTGTGTCAAACATACCATGCTGTGGTAGGTGAGTAGGTAAATCTCATCTCCTATACAGGTTCATATGACTTGATTAAAAAAAAAAAAAAAAATTAGTATCACCTATTAAAGGTTTTTGTTTTAGCCAAATCGTCAATTGGAATTCTTTTGTTTCTTTCTTTATTGTGATATTCAAAAGAGTTGAATATATTAAATAGAATTGGGTCTGTGCCATCATTCACTCCATGGCTTCTCCATAGAGCTATTAATGTTTTAAAATAAAGGCCTATATCATACAATCCACCTCATTGCACAAAGCACGACAGGCATGGTTGGGAGATTACTGTTCAAGCATCAAACCTCACTTCTCAACAATGTGCTGTATATGTGTGTCAAATGTCACGGTTGAAACTTAGATGGAATATAAAAGATTACTTGATAAAAACTAATTAGTATTTGTTGAATTCTTTCTTTTTTTCTTTTTTTTTTTGACTTAGCTATTGTGCAAAGGGGGTGTAGGTGTCAAACTACAATTTGTTTTGTTTATTTTTTTATGCTTTTAATTTTTTAAAAAATTGGATAAATTGCAAATATTCCTTCTTAGATACTTTCTGTCTGAATTTCTGGAATGAGGTGTTATTATTTATATTTGGACTGTTGTCCTCATCTTTGTTCTTGTTATCACAACGTTTCGGCTGTTGTACCCTCTGGCCTTCTTCAGATGCTCATCGATCAGAAGTAATCTTCAGGGAATTTTGAATTGAACTCTCATTAACACTGACCATGTCTAGGGATATCTTAATTTTTGTTTAGCCTAGTGCATTAAAGTGTTGGTGTGTAAATTTGGTACCATAGTGATTGTGAGTTCAATCCCTAGGCCGGGTAGTATGGACTTTGACTCGGTGGAAGAACGAGACAAGCTATCCTTAGACATGGACAGCAGACTGAGGACAATTTAACCCTGTAAATTAAATAAAGTGTCAAGTTTGAAATTCCCTTAAGGTTATGCAAATTGACAAACACTTGAAGAAGGCTGGAAGTCACAACACCTTAAATGTGACAACAACAACAAAGATGACGATAACAGTCTGAATTTAAATTATCCCATACCAAAGATTTACATATGGGTTAAACTGATTAATCAGCTAATAATTGGTAATTAATTACTCTGAAATAAGATAGGAAAAGATGAGAACATCTATAAAAATATTTAAATTTATTCCTTAGGAAAGGTAAATGATGATTGATAAGCTTCTGCTGGTAACTCTCATGTCATGGAGGTGATGGGAGCCTATGTGAGTTACCTTGTTCCTTCAGTGTTCAAAGTTTTGGCAGGGCATTGGAACAACCTCCAATTGAACATTATCTTTCCAGTAGGTACATGGTTGCCATGAAGTTGTCTTCAGATGGCAGCTCAAACTGGTAGATGATTCTTGTTAGATGGTCATCATTGCAGAGCAGCACAAACCAGCAAACATGGCACTGAGTGGAGTCTTTGTATCTCCTTATAATACCCCCCCCCAGACAGAACCGTTGTTATGCCAAGGATGGAATCCTTGTGATGAACAAGGACAACTGATTAATCAGCACATTCTGATAGAGCAAATTACTAATTACCAAATAATTACTGCAGCCGTAATTTACACTTGTATATAAACATTAAAATATGCCTATTGTATATTTTTGTCTACAAATGTTACAAGAAATTTTAAAGGCAAAAAATATGTGTCACATTATCTACAAGTACGTGTTTTCTGAAATTTTTACTCGGCTTAAAAAACAAACTTTTATTTGAAACACCACAATTGTGAATACACTTAGGAAAAAGTAGGTAGATGTTGATAACAGTTGATTATAGAAGGGATTTGATATGCCAGCCATGTTTGTTCCTCTCTTTATTCTAAATGAATGATAATGTATTTTTTTTATTATTATTATTTTCATACTTTATTAATATATAGAAATATAAAGCAATATTGAACTGAAAAGTATGATAGATTAACACCTTAAAATGTATTACCAGGTACGTCTAATTAACACTTTTCTCCCAAAATTTGAAAATAAGTTTTGAAATGGAAATTAGAAGAAATACTGATCCATTTCTAATCAATATTGTGAAAAGATTAAATATTTTTGTGAAATATATGTATGGCATTGTGATTTTCTTGGTTAGTATGGTACAGAAAAAAGTTACATTAGTATGGCTGTACTAAAGGGCCGTATTATATTGAAGGATGTAATTCACTCTGTTTTTAGATTCAGAAACACCAGATCGTCTTATACTCAAGGAAAAAAAAAATGTATTTGAGTGTGTTGGCCCTGTTCAGAAACATGAAAGCTATTGTGTAGCAATTTTTAACATGTTTTTGTTTTAATCTCATATAATAAAATCCAAAGCAGATTGTCACTCACAATTAACGAGTTGACCACCATATTTTATATATATATATATATATATATATATATATATATATATATATATATTATAATAAAATAGCTAGCCACTCATATTTGAGTATTCCTGTCTACTAGGGTGGCTAGCTAATCACTATTTCAGACACTTGCTCAGGTGCATTTGCTTTTGTTCAATACTCACAGAGGCCACCTGTAGTTTATACTGTAACTATACTTAGTAGACCTTAGTTACCGTTTCTGGGAGAGAGTGTATTAGTTTGGGTGATCAATAGTCTGAACGTTTATTATCTGGCCTGTCACCTTGAAAAGGAGCCGGGGTGGGTGGCTGACAAATGGTGAAAGGAGTGCATGGGACAAACAAGGTTGAGGTCCTTTAATCTAGCAGATTTCATTTATTTTCTTTTTCTTTGTTTCCATCATCTTTTTTTATTAAATCTCCCACATTGTGATAGAATGGCACCTTTCTTGTAAACATCTTTTGTTAAAAAAGTTTGAAAGTTTGAATCTCTTATAATGATAATATGATAATGACATATTGGTCTACTTTGTATTGAGCACTTTTTAAAAAAAAAAAGTAAATGCTACGAACTGTGGATTTTTACTCTATTTACTCTTTCTCTCATTTCCAAATCCTCTGCACTGTCCTCAGATTGACACCCAATTATTCTGAAATGTTCGTATTTGGAGGTTCCAATGTGAATGCTAAGCAGTACAGCATAACCTTTCTAAATTTCTTGCAAAACATAACTTTTTTTTTTTTCTTTTTTTTTTTAAAATATTTCAAGAACAATTTTATGGGAAAGAAATATGAAAAATGTGAAAAGGGTTTCGTCCTTGTGGACTTCATTGTGTTAAGTTTATGTTTACATTGATGCAACTGCATATGCACACTTTTCCATCGCTTTTGTTATTAAATATCTCACATTGTGATAAGAGAAGATCTAACAAAAGTAAAATGTTTTAAGAATTTGGAAGTAAATATATTGTGGATGAACTTGCAATCAAATGAATTTTTATACATTTTCATCTTAGTAGATTGCTTTTTTCTTTTAATTAAAATAGCATTTTAAATCAAAATTTTGATCACACTCATTACAGTGAGCAACTAATATATTTAATGTGTTGTTTTGTAAAAGATCCTTGTATTTTGGTTATATAATAGTCTAGCTGATTTCATTTAGATTTTTTTTTTTTTTTTTTTTTTTTATCACTTTTGTTATTAAATATCCTACATTTTGATAATAGAAGACCTACCAAGAATGGTGAAATGTTGTATGAACCTGGATGCAAATTTACTGCAAATGATCTCTAGTGATTTGCAAATTGTTTTCTCTTTTAGTTAGAATAGTGTTTAGTTTTTGTTTTGTTTTTAAATCAAAATTCTGATCAAGCTTCATTATGATAGGCAACTAATGCATTTAATGTGTTGTTTTTTAAATTACCCTTTTGTATTCCTATAATCTTTTATTTAAATTCTTTCATCTCTCCGATGTATTCCTGGTGGCAATATATAATAATAATAATAATAATAATAATATGCATATATAATCTGATTAAAGGGAGTACATTGGGATCACAAATTTCAGTCTCTTAAAATAGCTTTGTATAAAAATTTTTTCTGATTAAATTGTTGTTCTAATACAATTGGTCTTGTTAACACTTTCACTGCTGCATTGTTATTACATTGTTGCCTGGCTGTGCAGGCCCATTTTGTAGGGGGGGGATAATAAATTACTATTTACTGGCAGTTGTTTTTTGTATCAAATTTTCTGTCTAACTGGCATCCACTTTACATGACCCTCCATACACACACATTCACTCTAGATGAATAGCAAACATATATTTATAATTGAATTCTGCAGGTAATAATTTTATTATGTGTAAATATATCAATAGACGTGTGTGTAAGCAGAAGCATGTATCTTTTGTATTTAGAAATATATATTCAAGTAAGGTTAAAAAAGTTTCTGGCTGAAACTACTTTTTCCACATCGGTATTATATATAGTGATTGGTCCATTTTGTAACATCATTTGTTTTATGGTTGTTAAAATACTGATTTTGGAGAAGTGGGTTTGGCCAAGAATTTTTCAGCACCCCCCCTTACATACCTGTGCAAATTAAACTGCAAGTAATTATGCATGCACATGCATAGGGAGAATGCAGTTTCACACCTGTGCACATGTATATATATATATATGTGTGTGTTTCTGCCTACAAAATATGGCTGTGTTGAAACACGTGATGTTTTGGTTAATTACAACAGCTGTGTTCATTCTTTCTTTGAACCGATGACATTGGACGTACATGGATTAATGGTGGTGGTAGTGGCACTTTGTCTGGTATTTGCAGTGGGGTCTGTGTAAACAACGTATCCGGCTTTTTGGCGGGTCAATAAAAGACAATCATGTAGAGAAATAGTACATTGGTATCTTCACATTAACATTTCTCCAAGTAGTTGCATTATTTCTTAGGCAAAACCGAGTTTTACCAAGTTTAGTCTGGTACAAGGACAAGGGAGGGGAGGTTGTAAGATTGTTACAAGCATTCCTTCAAGTAGGAGAAATGCTGATTGGCTTGAAAAATCAGCATTAATGATCCTGTCATTTTATCTGTAACTGGAAATACACAACTATCTTGGCCATGAGGCAGGAACTGTTGAGATAATAAGGAGTCAGTTGTTGCAAATGTTAATGGCAGTGAATCCATGTCCAGAGAATGGCGGATAATCAATATTGTTGTTTGGTTGTTATAGATTTCTTTTTTTTTTTTTAATTTTTATTTTTGATGTCTGATTTTATCGTCATCGTAGTAGTAGTAGTAGGTGATGTAAGTTGTTTTATGTATAACGAGCACAGATATATGTCTAGCACCGTCTTAATTGTCAGTGTCTTTTTTTTTTTTTTTTATGCTATCTCCCTCTCTCTCAGTGTGTGTTGTCAGTCTTTCCTTTTTGTGCATGCTCTCTCTCTCTTCCTTCCTCTCTTTTGTGCATGCTCTCTCTCTCTTCCTTCCTCTCTTTTGTGCATGCTCTCTCTCTCTTCCTTCCTCTCTTTTGTGCATGCTCTCTCTCTCTCTTCCTTCCTCTCTTTTGTGCATGCTCTCTCTCTCTCTTCCTTCCTCTCTTTTGTGCATGCTCTCTCTCTCTCTCTTCCTTCCTCTCTTTTGTGCATGCTCTCTCTCTCTTCCTTCCTCTCTTTTGTGCATGCTCTCTCTCTCTTCCTTCCTCTCTTTTGTGCATGCTCTCTCTCTCTTCCTTCCTCTCTTTTGTGCATGCTCTCTCTCTCTTCCTTCCTCTCTTTTGTGCATGCTCTCTCTCTCTTCCTTCCTCTCTTTTGTGCATGCTCTCTCTCTCTTCCTTCCTCTCTTTTGTGCATGCTCTCTCTCTCTTCCTTCCTCTCTTTTGTGCATGCTCTCTCTCTCTTCCTTCCTCTCTTTTG
>OZ010602.1:89591897-89629397 GCA_963932145.1 Acanthosepion lycidas | reverse complement strand
CATGTTACTATGTGAGAAAACGACATTATTTTTGCACCAACCTAATAATAATTATTAAAATTGATCCACAGAGAGCTCAATGTATAACAGAGCAGATGTATTTTCTTTTCTTTTCTTTCTTTTCTTTATTTTTCTTTTTTCTTCTTTTCTTTTTCAGCAAAAAAACAAAAATTACCTCAACATGGGGATAGTCTATTTCAAGCTGCTCTGTATGCAGCTATCATCAGCCTCTAAGTGCCTCTCTCGGAATATTGTTTTTCTGACAATGCTCCAAGACAGAGGGACTGGTGATAGTCTATTTCAAGCCATTCTGTACGCAGCTATCCCCATGTTGGTGTAATTTTTTTTTTTTTTTTTTTCTTCTTTGCTGTAAAATATATAATAGTTTTAAGGGTATGTTATATTTATGGGTTAAAGTGATCAATATCTCGGGAAATAGTGCCGATGTAAATAGACATTTGTAGTCACACCCAAGCCATGATGATTAAATTTAGCATGAAACAGACTATTGCCTCTGTTTTGACTTTACCATACACTCTCATATTTTTATGTTTTGTTAATCCAACAGATTTTATTACTAAAACATTATTTTTAGTGGATACCCATTTATTTATTAAACAGTATTTATTTTTGTCTGCCTGAATATTCAAGATATCTTATTAAAGAAAAATATGGGCTCTCTGTCAGGATTTGAACCCATGTTCCCTTAGGGGAAACAGTTATTAAATCTTAAATGCTTTAGACCTTTCAACCATGAGGTGTGTCAATTATCACTAGGTAGGTTATGTGTTGTTTTTTCTGTCCCTCTTGCCTGTGAGTATCAAATTTTCCAAGCCCTCTTTCCTCATTATGTCCCCTAAGAATTTCAAGTATCTCTTTTATAAGTTTCCTTTTTGTTGCCATTGTCTCTAGCGCTTGTCTCTTCTCACATGTTTGGTTGATGGTATTCTCAGCATCCTTCTGTAGAAACACATATCTATTGCTTTCTCTTCTGTGAGTAGAACGTCCAACATTCACTGCCATATAGGGAGACTGATATTCCATAACAGTTCATTACTCTTTTCTTTTTCTAATGAAACATTAAAAAAAGAATTTCAGCATTTGTTTTGTTAAATTTGGTAAATAAATTTCCAAAATTATTGAACTGTGAACTGAATATTATTTCATTTAATATTTAGAAGATATTAAAAAGAAAATTCACAGCCTCAAAGTTGTTCGTACTTTATAGGCAATATGCAATTGCCAACTTCGTTTCTTACTTTACTTGTTTTTTTGACAGCACAGATAAATTAATCATATTGCCTTAGTGAAGGTCTTATGGCCGAGATAGTTGTTTACACTCCAATACTACTTGTGGTGGATGTGTGGGTGGTGTAATGAATAGTGGCTCAGAATGAGAAATCAGAAAGTTCGAATTCTAGTCAAGTTCATTACATTGTTACCAATCCTGCCATGACAAAGGCATTTTTGTAAATAATGGGATTTACTGGAATGCGACATAAGCATGCATTCCAAAAAGCTGGGTAGAGTATTACGGGACAGGAGAATTTCTTTGGTAATGAAGACCAGAGTACTGAGCTGCTACGTGATGTCTGTCCTCCTATATGGCAGCAAATGTTGTACGCTCTCATCAAAGATGAAGAAGAGACTCAAAGCAACAGAGATATGGTTCTACAGAAGGATGCTAAGGATATTATGGTCTGAGTGTGTGAGCAACAATGAGGTTTTAGGGAGGATGAAAACAGGGAGGAAGCTTATACTTAACATCAGGAAGAGGTAGATGAAGTTTCTGGGATACGTTATGAGAAAGGAAAGTCTGTAGAATCTGATAATCACAGGTCAAATAGAGAGAAAAAGAAACAAAGGAAAGGAACACTACATACCTGGTGGACTTAAGCAAATGGATGAGAAAATGTGGCAGTGAGACAAAACTTATTGAGAGCTACAAGGGATTGGGGGAAGTGGAGGGCCATGATTGCCAACATCCTGAAAGGACACTGCACATAAAAAGAAAAGAGATAAAACCATATTATGGTTGATGAGACTGTGTTCAAAGGCTGGTAAATATTTAAGTCTAATTTCAATTCACAACCAATGAGAATTGAACTTGTTAACTTGTTATTCTAGAACTAGTCTGTTAGATTGTTCTATCAACAATTGCTCTTTTGAGAGGTACACACACATACACACACACATATATATATATATATATATATATATATATATAGGTTAATGGTTCGAGTTGAATCAGACTGGGAAACGGTAGTATTAAAAAGTGCTCAATACACGTCTGTAAAAAAAAAAAAAAATAAATAAATATGTAGAGCCTTTAACTTTAAAAATCAGGAGTTTAGTTGAATCCGCTACCTTGGTTTCAAATGTTATACTTTTGTAGTTTCTCATTTAAGTCATTTCTGGTTTCATTATTACATATGTTCTAAACATTTGGTGTGCAAGAAAATAATTGTCATTAATCACAAGAAAAACCTAGAATGAAATTCTTTTATTGTTTGAAAGAATCTTGGCTTTTACATGAAAAGGATTCTCATCATGGAAAAATGATCTCTTACTTGATTTTCAAACGCTTTTTTCTACACAGATTGTTGATGCAAAATTTTTCCTTTTCAAATTAACAATACATTATCAGAATTTATGGTGTCAGTCTGTTTACACAACAAAATAGATCTCGACACATTGATTTGTGCAAAAAGACATGCTCCTCTGTCTGCAATTTCTAATTTTGGTTTCAACCAGATACCCTGCATTAAAGATTAAAAGTTAAATGACCCCTGCCGACACTCAATAAAAAAATGTCATAAAACAGATTGTATTGTATGACACTATATTTCTTATTATTTTTAGTGGGTCTTCATATTGTGTTAGTAACCTTATTTTTTATTTTCTTAAACCGTGAAACTAATAACAACCAGCCTAGATTGAGAAATCCTACTAAAGAAAGATTAGTACTATATTGGTACTACATTGGTTTGGAAATAACACTAATTGTTAGTTTCTAACACAAATGCTAAGGACGGATATTTTTCAGTGTCTTGAAAATGTATGTATATGCCAACAGCAGTCAATGTAAGTTTGTAAAGATGTATAGTATATCTATAGCAGAGGTATTAATGAATGATCTCTATTATACAGGGTGTGGCAGATATACCTTTCACGTAATGCCAAGACATTAGCTAGATGAAGACATTGCCACTAATATCTTACTATTATGTGGGAGATGTTTCTGCCACACCCTGTATGTAGAAAAGTTAAATGAATGTTCTATAGTATGTGTGTGTGTATAATATATATATATATATATATAAAATGTGTGTATACTCGAAGACCAGGACCATAAATAATACTGCAAAAGCAATAATATCATGGGGCAATACACAAGCTAATAGAGAGAAGAAAAAAAGCTACTTGGAGCGAACTGATTTCAAATCCAACAGGCCCCCAACAGCTCTAAAATATATAAATATATAAAACAAGCACTTTCTGGTCTCTGGTTATCTGATAATGTAACTTAATTTATTGCCCTTCTTCTTCTCAAAAATCCTAACGGATTGTTCTTACATGCAGTTAATCACAGCAAAACATGGCATTTAAAGCTTTTCAACTTAGTTTCATCAGCTTCACACACACACATTTTAATTTAATAAAAAAAAAAAGTAAATAAATAAACAATAAACAAATTAACAAACCACTCCTGCCAAAATAACTGTTAGACTACCCCACCCCGCAATGCACCACTGACTGGTATATATAAGTAGTTAAGAAAAAACTCAACAAATATGGCCTGATGGTTGGATTTAGCCTGAAACAGTCTGTAGTCTGAGTGTTGACTTCCATGTCCACTTTTATATTTACATACACTTTCTCTGATATTGAGCACTTTATCCCATAAATATAGCACATCTTAAAACTATATTTCTCTCTCTGTCTCATATATATATATATATATATATATATATATATATATATATATATATATAATTCAATTTAAATAGAAAACAGACAACCTTAAGGGTCCATTGGTTATAATTTATTTCCCCAGGTATATTTTTACCCGATTCATCAGACCGCACTTCCAAGGGTGAAAAAATGTTTTAAAGATATATACACTCATATTTGTTGCTTCTTGTGTGAATGCCAAAATCAATGAGTAAATATATTTTTTGTGATTTATTGTCCACTGCAGTTTATTTTTATTTTTCCTCTATCCTTTCAGCAGATTTATCAGTGTCTTCTCACCTGTTGTCTGTCACATGTGATTGGTCCATATTACCTTTTCAATTAACTTCTCTTTCCACCCAACTTTTCTTTTGTTAGAAGACAGGACAATAAAGACTTTAAAAAAAAAAAAAAAAAAAAAAATTCTAATTGCACATATTATCTTATGTCTTGTGTTCCTTCAGGCTGTTGACAATCATGACTTTCCACAATATCCTATCCTTTGTAGCTTGAAACAATGTCTTTCCCTTTTCTCTTCTACCCAGCTGCTGTTCTGTTATCAGTTTGCACAAACTCATTAGGTAGATTATTCACTGTTTTCTGTATGCACCTACATTATACCTCATATCGGTTGTTGTAGGAAATGCCTGGTTAACTTTCATGCCTAAAAAAAAACCCAAAACTGCTCTCTTTTGCCCACCACAGAGAACCTTCCCTGCCACCCATTAGAATGTCTGATGCTCAACTCCATAAGAGTACCTCTTTGCGACTGCTCGGTCTCACATTGTCTGCTGACCTGACATGGAACAATTATTAGGTTGGTGCAAAAATAATGTTGTTTTCTCACATGTGTTACTATGTGAGAAAATGACATTATTTTTGCACCAACCTAATAAATTGAATCGATAGCTTCATCCACTGCAAGGAAAGTTGGTTCTGTGTCGCACCAGAAAGTTTTTCTCATCCAAGTCCATCCTTCAAATGTATAAATCAACCATTTGTCCTTGCATGGAATATTGATGTCATATATCGTCTGGAACCCCCACTGTTTGTCATAGAGTCCTCGACAAAATCCAGAGACGCAATATGCAATGTGATTGATCTTGACCTGGCATCTTGTTTACAGTTGCTCTCTCACAGACGTGCCGTTACCTCCCTCTGTCTTTTCTACAAATATTTTCACAGTAACTGCTCCGATGAACTACTTTCGCTGTTTCCCAAACTGCATGAATTTTAAATGTGCCCCTAGGTTGGCATCTCGGTCCCACCCTTTCACTGTCCAAATGGTTAAATGTAGCCATCTATTCTACTCCAATAGTTTCATGTCTCGCACTTCCCCTCTGTGGAATTCCCTTCCTCTTATTTGCTTCCCTGATAGCTATAATCTCCAGCTAATCAAATGCAATGTCAATCAACAACTCCAGATGCCTTGATCTATTCCCTGTTCTTTTCTTCATCCTTTCCTCTTTCATGCCTCTTTACTCTTGCTCCCACTTTCTGTAACCCCCTTGCATGCTGGTGGCACTCCCACCTTGCTTGGGGTGAAGAGTTTAAACAAAACAACAAAAAAAAAACAAACAAAAAAAAACAAAACTTACCCGTGTTATCATCAATGCTCCCATGATGGATATTGTCCTAACCCTGCTCACCACCTCTTACTAGTTGCCTCCACATGTCTTGCTCAGTAGTCATTCATGCAGCGCGTACTTTGGGCGAAGTAGACCTGTTGGAGCCCATCCCCCACCAAGTCAGATCAGAGTCAATGTTCTTCCATTTGAAGACTCACCTTGATGATGACGTGTCTCTCTTGACCTCATTCTAAGGATGCCTACTGCCCAGCAAAGCTGCATCTTCACTGCTCTGGATATGTTTTCTGTATGCAAATTTAGCCTGCAGCTGGTTGAAACTCACTGTACATGCATATAAAATCTCTGGTATAGCAAGATTAGTCCTGAGTGCTCCATAGTTGTGGCCTTCTTCCAGACTAAAATAAGTTTAAATTACATATCAAATCACAAAACTAAAGCGCAAGAAGAAAAATTGTTAATTTACTTGACCAGCTTGCTCTAAGTTGTACTGTATAAAAGCTGAACTTGTTCTACTCCGTAGTCAGTTTCAATTTCCAAATATGGGATCTTCCGAATTCTCTTATTTTTGTAGCTGAAAGAATCTGAGCAGAATGATTTTGAATATTTGATGAAATTTAAAATATTAACTGCCATGCTGTGGTTTTTAGGTGCTGTATCTCTACATTATGTGAGTGATTATGGCTCTCCACAACTTCCTATCCTTTTGAGCTCTAAGAAATGTTTGTCTCTTTACTATCTTCCTTAGTAACTATCTTCCCATTCAGTCACACAACCTTATGTAGCTTATTCACTGTCTCCTTCTGCCCCTCTCGTCTTTAGTATATTCTGTGAGCGTCAAATTCTCCAAACTCTCTTTCCTTATGTGTCCCAGAATTTCCGAGTTGAATTATTTTGTTTCCATTATTCTTAAAACTCCATCCATGGTATTCTCACTTTTTTTCCAAATGATACAGGTACATTTGGATAATATTACATTAATCACAGGTTAAACTTTCATTAAGATAATTAGAGAACAACTTATAGAAGATGGTAGTTTCATGCCATTTTTCCGAGAAATGGCTAAAAATTTTGACCTTCATTACATACTGTTATATTTCCGTGCTAATAGGAATATATACTTGAAAAACAAGGTGGATAAAATAAGTAAAGGTTTATTGTAAAAAAAAAAAAAATGAAAAAAAAAACCCCAGTACAATAAGAATGAAGGTAACAGTTATACACAAAGTCGTCACAAGTCAATCCAGTAGTGAGTGTTACTATTGGAAGGTCGGTAGTTCTCGCGTAAGTCTGTGTTGTACTCAACAGATCCCAGCTTGTCTCTGTAGTCCGTTGACTTACAGAAACTTATGGGTAGTTACTATTGTTGGGGGGTGACAGGTTATTCTATTGCATCATATACAAAGCTGAGGTCTCTTGTAGATTCATTTTATCTCTGAGGGTCTAAACTACAGGCTATAATTTTAACTTTGTCAATCAATAACATTATTTCCTTAAAGGATGTTACTACCACTACTAACAAAGTGCTAGTGACTTTCATTGATACCAGCAAATTCATTCCACCTAAATATACCTTAAAACACTTGTTATTAATTAACCACCTGGAAACTACAGAAGAAACAAATGTAACCAATAGGAAATATTGGTAAACCATTTCCCAGAAAAAAATCTGATATTCAGGCCAGAGAAATACGTCACTCATAGAAATTGGCCAAAGAAAAATGACTGACAAAAGAATGCATGTGTTTACATGTTTGATGTTCAGTCGTATTGTGAGCTTTTGCTTTTTATGGACAGTAATGTTTTTTTTTCTGCTGGGATGCTTTTCTAATGTTTTATAAGTTAACTTTGCTTTTTAAACATTACGTGTTTTAAATACATTAAAAGCTTTTTTCTTGAATCAGCACAGCTGAAACGTGATTGGATATATTATGCCATCAAATGTCGCAACTCAAACTGAAAGAAGTTAGTGTCTGCTGTTGCTGCAGGTGTGAAAAGTCCTCTCATCTTGTTAATGCATTTTACCCCAAACGATCTTGTTTAGAAGTTGTTTTAGATAATGTAAAATGTTAATTAAGCACTTTAAAGACATTTGGAACATTGCCACCTAGTTCTTATTCCAAAGTGATTTTTTTTTTTTTAAATCTACAAAATATTAACTTTGCCACATGAAACTTGTCATTACAGTAAATCAATTTTTTTCTTTTGGAGGCCAATCCAGGAAATCTTTTCAGATTGGATTTTTATTTAATCTTTTTTTTTTTTTTTTTTTTAAGGAATTGATCAGCTGGATTAAATGTTAATTGCAGGTTATTTGTCCTATTAACCCACTTCATTCTACCAAAAATAAAAGAAATTTTATATATATATATATATATATATGGCTCGTTCCGTGTCAAATCAACAAATTTTGGGGGTGCAAATACCATGTCCGACACGGATTTTTTTCAAATTTGCTACACTTATAGATCCTCCATGAAAGGAACTGAATGCCACCTGTTACACATCTCAAGGTCGAGGGGTTCCTGCGATATGACATCTGACCATTTTACAAAAATGTGAATAGTGACCAACTTTAAAAGATGATATCTCAGTTGTTTATGGACCTACAAAGTTCATTCATATATCATTCTAAAGTACTTGGATAGATCTACAATTTTATCTGGGGATTTTTTTTTTTAGAGGTCAAATAAAAAAGTTGACCTTGACCTTTGATCTAATTTATCTCAAAAAACGTTATTTTAATTTTTTAAAATTTTGACAAAAGATTTGTCTATCTTATGGCAGTATATATTCCAAATTTCATGATGGGCATTCCACTAGAACTGTTGCAAAAAGCGTTTTATAGGACTGGGAAAATTTCAAAATGGTGGAATGTAGTATCTGCTACTTGATATAAAAGCATTTTGATATTTCACAATATGGTCAAGTTGTATATCTTTGTAAAGCTATTTTAATGCTGATTAATATTCACATAAGGACCATGGTCATGAAATCAATAAAAAAATTTTTTTCTGGTGATGAAACTGAATTTTCTTCATTTTTTTCTAATGCGACACAGATTTTGTCATGGAAAAAGTGATATATAGAAATATATACAGGAGCAATATCTGATAGAATCAGTATAATTTCATCAGACATTTCTCATGAGGAATGAACTAGCGCAGAACACCAAAACTTTGAAAGAGAAATCATCACCCAGTTGAAAGAAGTTTGCTGCGAGTGAAAAGAGATCACAAAAAATTCAAATTTTGACTACTTCCAAAAAGCTGGAGTCTAAGCAAAATACAAACAGAATTTGGCACTACAATGTACATGGCGAGACAAGCAAAAAAAACTTGTGAATGAGGAAGGAATTTTAGCTTTGCCAAATACACGAAAAACTAGATTCCCACAAGAGACAATTGATAAAGTGAGGCAGTTTTATAAAAGTGAAGAAGTCAGTAGAGTGATGCCTGGAAAAAAATGATTACAAGACGGTTTTAAAGGATGGGAAATGGGTTCAGGAACAAAAATATCTTGTTCTCTGTAACTTGAAAGAGGCATTTGAATTATTCAAATCAAAGAACCAGGAGAAAATAAGCTTCTCTAAATTCACTGAGCTTAGACCAAAAGAATGTGTGCTAGCAGGTGGTGCTGGGACTCATACTGTCTGCATTTGCACAATCCATCAGAATATGAAGTTGATGATTTCAGGATCTCATCTTGGTAAACTGACTGAAGGAGAAAATTATCATTTGACAGATTACCACCAATGCATATTTGCTGTTACATGCAATGAAGCATCAGCAAGTTGCTACTTGGGTGACTGCTCAACTTGCTCAATGGATGATTTTGTTTTGTATATGGAAGAAATTTTTTACAAAAATTCAGTTGATGATTTTGTATACAAACAGTGGTTATCAACTGATAGAACCACTCTACAAACTCTATCACAATCCACAGAGGAATTCATTGTAACTTTCTATGCAGGCCTTCAAACATTGAAGAAGCATAATTTCATTACCGAAGCACAATCAAAATTTTGTTTTGATAGAAAAGGTTCTTTGAAGGTTGAAGTTTTAGCAATAGCAGATTTTGCTGAGAATTATTCATTTATTTTGCAAGATGTGGCTCAAGGCTTCCACTGGAATAATGATCAAGCTACATTGCATCCATTCATCTGCTACTATAGAAATAGAATAATATCTGATTGTCTCAAGCATGACACAGTAGCTGTCCATTTGTTTCAAAGAAAGCTTATAGAAAAATTAAAAGAAATTCTTGATTTTGATGTCCAAAAAATGTTATATTTCTCTGATGGTGCTGTTTCACACTATAAAAATTTTAAAAACTTTATAAATTTGTGCAACCATAAATCTGATTTTGGTATCAATGCAGAGTGGCACTTTTTTGCTACTTATCATGGGAAAGGACCATGTGATGGGTTAGGTGGCACTGTTAAAAGGTTAGCAGCAAAAGCTAGCCTGCAGCGACCCTATAATGAACAAATCATGACACGAAGACAGCTGTATTTTTATGCGAGGAAAAAATATTTCCAGAGTACATTTCTTATATTCCTCAACTGCAGAATGGCCGAATGAAGCAAACATCTTCACTATTATAGGAACACAGAAATTACATACTTTCATTCCTGTCTCTCAGAGAGAAGTGGAAGTAAAAATAGTGTCAACACAAAATAAAGGAAAGATAGTTCGAATCACAAAACTAAACAATATGGAGTTCGAAGACATTAACGGATTTGTGACAGCACTTGATGATAGGAATTTGTGGTTAGGATGTGTACTTGAAAAATATCCAGATAATGGAGAGGTGAAATTGACATTTTTACAACGAAATGGACCCTCTCCATCTTTCTATTATCCATCACATTCAAATATATCAATTTTGAAATATTCTGATATTCTTAGCTCAGTTGATCCAATAACCGAAACAGGAAGAACTTATAAACTTTCAAAAAATGAGATGAAAAATGCATCAAATATTTTAGAAAGAAAGATTTTGAAAGAAAAATCTAAATAAATACATTAAAGTTCATTATTATAAAAAAAAGTTTCAGTTAAACAGATTTTTTTATTTTCCATTTTGAAATGTAACCCAATGAACACACATTGATTTCTTGCGGATATAGTGTATCATGTCAAAAGTCAAAGAAACTGTTTACCATCAACATCAAATGTCATTTATTCTTTTGATATTATAACCTAATTAAATCTTGACACACTTTTTAGAATTCTTCCTTTATTACATCACTTTTTCCGTATCAAAATCTGTGTTGTATAAGAAAAAGTATGAAAAGAATGCTAAAAACAGTTTGATCTCCAGAAAAGAATTACTTTGATTTCACAACCAGAACTTGCATAAAACTCAACATGTCAAGAATTTTTTTAGAACATTCATTTTTAAAGTTTTTTCATTAAAAAAAAAAAAAAAAAAGTAACCATAAACAACGGAAATTGCTTTATTTTTGTAGATTTAGAATATCAAACATCAACCAAAGTTTGTTAACCATTAAGGTCACATATTTTTTATGCTATAATTTAATTAAACCTTAACACTTTTCAGAATTCTTTCTTTATTATATCACTTTTTCCATAACAAAATCTGTGTAGCATTAGAAAAAAATGAAGAAAATTCAGTTTCATCACCAGAAAAAAAATTTTTTATTGATTTCATGACCATGGTCCTTATGTGAATATTAATCAGCATTAAAATAGCTTTACAAAGATATACAACTTGACCATATTGTGAAATATCAAAATGCTTTTATATCAAGTAGCAGATACTACATTCCACCATTTTGAATTTTGCCCAGTCCTATAAAACGCTTTTTGCAACAGTTCTAGTGGAATGCCCATCATGAAATTTGGAATATATACTGTCATAAGATAAATCTTTTGTCAAAATTTAAAAAAAATTAAAATAACGTTTTTTGAGATAAGTTAGATTAAAGGTTAAGGTCAACGTTTTTATTTGACCTCTAATTAAAAAAAAAAAAAAATCCCCAGATAAAATTGTAGATCTATCCAAGTACTTTAGAATGATATATGAATGAACTTTGTAGGTCCATAAACAACTGAGATATCATCCTTTTAAAGTTGGTCACTATTCACATTTTTGTAAAGTGGTCAGAGGTCATATCACAGGAACCCCTTGACCTTGAGATGTGTAACAGGTGCCATTCAATTCCTTTCATGGAGATCTATAAGTGTAGCAAATTTGAAATAAATCCATGTCAGACATGGTCTAACCCCTTGTTGATTTGACACGGAATGAGCCATATATATATATATATATATACACATACACACATATATATATATATATATATATATATATATATATATATATATATATATATATATATAGTTTTTTTTTATAAAAACGAAAAAACATAATTTCTCTTTAATATAAAAATAAACAAAATTTCTTTGGATAGTAATTTTTTATGTTTACAATCAGAAAAAATTATTTTTAAAACTTGTATATTTACTTCTAATATAGAAATAAATATAAATGTAATTCATTTTTTTTAAAATGATTTTGAAAAAATTATTCTTTACTTTTATTTATGTTTAAAGAAACAGATGATGAGTGTTTCTTCTGTAAGAACTGTTTACCAAAACACCTATCTCATGGACTTTTGAAATAGAATGATGTCTGATCACTTTTGGCCATCTCTGCATAAACAATAGCAGTTTGGAACCCCAATTTTGACCTAAAAGGTCAACAAACCTCAAAATTATAGTTTGCTCTTTTGGAAGAAAGAAGAAAAAGCATTCTAGATTTTAGTGAAAAACAAAATAATGATGATATCTGGAGATTGGGTGTTTGTAAACATGTTGAACTGACTAGGGAGGGTGCTGAAAAGTTTTAGTTTAGTCCAACCCGCCTTTCCCAAAACAAAGGTGTTGACCCTCTAAAAGACGGGGCTAAAAAGGTTTCAGCAGATTCGCTTTCAAAAATCAGACTAAGTAAGCAAATCTCAGATGTTTTGAAAGAAGACCCTCTTTGTTGAGCTGAGAACTTTTTAGTACCCACTCATAATACAAGTTACTTTTTATTTATTTTTAATGTCTTAAAAGTTTGATTTTAATTTACTGTTTGATATTATAATAATAGTAATAATAATAGTAATTATCTTTCTCTAATTTTTACATTTTTTTCATAAACCTTCTTTTATGTACCATGTCCTTTTAGGACACGGGCAGTCATGTCTCTCCACAACTTCCTGGCTTCTGTTGTTCTAAGTAGTATTTGACCTTTTACCATTTCTCTTTGTCCTTGTGCATATTTATTCATTGAGACTCTTTTCTCCTACTTCTCTTGGCCCTCCTCTTGTGAGTGTCAGATTTTCCATGCTCTCTTTCCTCATTATGTGTCCTAGAAATTTCAATCGTCTCTTGCTATGATTTTTCCTTGAAGCATGTTTGTGGCTCAGATGTTCTGTTAAGTATATTGCTTGACAGAACATCTTATATTCATTCTTCATGTTTTAATATTTGTTAGAATCACACTTCTTTCGTTAGAATCTTCTTTTTTTTTTTTTTTTTCCATCAAGAATATTTTCAGTTGCTAGTGCCAATTATTGATCTTTATTTCTCTGTATGTGATTTCATTTGCTGTACAAAAAGTTTACCCTGCCACTGAAGGTGTCTCTGATTTCTGAATGATGTTTGAATTTCATACTGTGTTGTCATATCCTGCTATGGCAACTTGAGTGAAATTAACAATAAGGATACTGCAATTGAGGGGATTTGAAAAAGGGAAATAAGATTAATAATTCTCATATGTGCGTCTCTCTTTTTTTCTGACTGCTCACGTGTGCGTCTCTTTTTCTAACTGACTGCTCACGTGTGCGTCTCTTTTTTTAACTGATTGCTCACATGTGCATCTCTTTTTCTAATTGATTCCTCATGTGTGCGTCTATACTGATAAAGGTTAAAAAAAAAAAAAAAGAAATTAAATAATAAAAGTGTAAGTTTCAATTTTTCTCCAAAATGAAGATTTAAATTGAATTGATTCCTTATAATATTTGCTAATTAGTTTCAATTTATACTATTCAACACTTGTATGAGAGAGTGCTGGTAAATTCTTACCTGGACGAAAAGTTTGGTAATTTGTTTAGATTTAAGGAAGTAAGTTGGGCTAAAACCTATTCAGCAACCCAACATATTAATGTTTCAAAATGCTTCCTTCATTTGCTTAATGTAGGACTCATTTGACCACAACATGTACGATGATATACTTTCTAAACTTTGAATTCTGTACTGTATTTATAGGTGTTGACATTATTTCTTTTAAAATAAAATATTTGCCTTTTGTTTGTTTTTTCTTTTTGGTTCTTTTTGTTTGTTTGTATTTTGTTTTTCTCTTCCCATACACTTAATTGCTTAAGTTGTTATAACTTCTTGAAACTTGAAAAAGTGCCAGGAACACTCCCCTCACTCGTTTATTTAGTTTTTCTTTCTCTTAACTTGGCCCGGTTATATGTATGAGTCTACTTCCAGACAATGTTAGGAATTTTCAGACAAAATTAATTGTAGTTTTGCTCTTCATCCTGTCTGTGAGGGAGGATTACATGTCTTTGGTCTCAGGAATTTTTGATTTGTCTGCAAGAATGCAGTGTGTTGCATGCAGATATGATACTGCCAATATTATTTGAAATGGCAGAAGAATTCTGTACCTCCATAATTGAAGCCTTGATACTCCTTGGGTTTCTATCTTGGCATGTGATAAAAAAAGACACAACAAAAGAAACAGGAAATGTGACTGTCTCTTTTTTTCTCACTGCTCATGTGTGCGTCTCTCTTTTTTTTCTCACTGCTCATGTGTGCGTCTCTCTTTTCTCACTGCTCATGTGTGCATCTGTCTCTTTTTTCACTGCTCATGTGTGCGTCTGTCTCTTTTTTCACTGCTCATGTGTGCGTCTGTCTCTTTTTTCACTGCTCACATGTGCGTCTGTCTGACTGCTCATGTGTGCATCTGTCTGACTGCTCATGTGTGTGTCTGTCTTACTGCTCACGTGTGCGTCTTTCTGACTGCTCATGTGTGCGTCTCTCTATTTTCTGACTGCTGACGTGTGCGTCTCTCTCTTTTCTGACTGCTCACGTGTGCGTCTCTCTCTTTTCTGACTGCTCACGTATGCGTCTCTTTTTCTAACTGATTCCTCACGTCTGCGTCTATACTGTTCAATTTTCTTTGTGTGGCAACGTGTATGCATGCAAAAAGACATAAGATTTGCTGTGAATAAAACTGTTGGGAATGATGATGATGATGATTAATGATGTCAAAATCTGTTTCTGGTGGTGGAGGCTTAGGGTTGGGCAATCATTTCACCCTGCCTATGACTACCAGAATAAATAATAATGGCCAGAGAACAAAAGCAACTAATTACTAATTAACAGTTGACAGTTGTGCACTTTTTCTTCAGGTATTTTTATGTCCACTTCTGTCAGCTGCCAGCCTGATTTTATTTATTTATTTTTTTTTTCTTTCTTGCCGGCCTGTGATTGGCTAGATTTTTTTTTTCTTTCTTGCCGGCCTGTGATTGGCTAGATCTGAGCAATTGTGACGGCAATGCTGCACATATATCCTAAGCAATCCTCCAACAAGAGTGTTGCTCCACCTTGAAATTGTTGATTGCTCTATGGAGATATAATTTATGATCCGTAGCCTGATTTTTATGTGAACTTGTTCCTTAAACGAGATTAGCCAAATTGAACTTGCCCCCAATGTCACCACTAGGTCACTTTCTGTTGTCATTTTCCTACCTTGTACCATCAGATGCTTATCTTTTATATACGTCAACAGGATTATTTATGACAGTTACCTTCCAAATATTTCTAGTATCATACAGCACAACTCTGATAAGTACACCCTGGCCACTTCAGCAACATGTTGTGTACACTGTGGCTACTCTACAATGTGCATTTCTGTGAGGCATCCGCCTTGACCATGCAACAATATGCATCTTGAGGTTGTGTCAGGTCTTGTCTCTTGAACACTTTCAAGTAGAACATGACAGTTCACCCAAATTATTAAGCTCTCCAATTTGTCGTATCAAAGTGAGAACAGAAAGAGCACTCTAGCCTGGCTGATCCTTTTCATAGCAATTAACATGTTTCCAATATTCTCTTTGTTAAATAACCTTTGCTCAAAGTCCTGACTTTGCAACAAGGAACTTAACTGTTATATTTAGTTATCTTCCCTGATTTCTATAAGTCGTTAGAATCTACATTTTTTTTTTTTTTTTTTTTTTCTTTAAAAAATAAAGATTCATGTGCAATTTCTTTCCATTCTCAGGATATAGAATATCTTTATATTTTTTTTATTACTTGCTCAATCCTTTTGATATGTTGAATTGGGGAATTCTTGTTGCGTTATAGGAAATATACTAAGAGAAGGTAAAGACTAAAAGCAAATTATCTGTGAGGAACAGTGAGGAATATATTGACCGAAAATGAAGAGAAATAAACTACTTACTTTCAGAAGTGAAATATATTTGACTAGATTTGACATTTTGTGTGTTCTTTAAATTTAGAATGAATGTAAAAAAGAAGAAAAAGACATTTTTTTTATTTTGTAGGTATTCTGTATATTTACCTTGTGGATATCTTTCTGGGTTGTCTAATTGCCTCTGTACGTACGTATGTATGTATGTGTGTGCGCGCGCACATGCTTGTTGTTTTACTGATTGCATGTATGTGTGTCTGATTGACTAATATATATATATATATATATATATATATATATATATATATATATATATATATGTATAAAAGGCAGGATGTGTGTGTGTATGTATGTAACGAATGCACGGTCACAATTTTCGACAGATTTGCACCAAAATTTACATGCACATGCTCCAAGTTAGCAGGAAGGCCAAGACCAACTTTGCATTTCCCAACTCCCATCGATAGTGGAAATAATTGACTTTTTTTTTCATGCTTCTACGCCAGTTTTCATGTAGTTTGCAACCATTTTCTATTGGCCAGCGTGAGAGCCAACAGCTGACTGACACGAATGTTAACTAGCATGCTAGCATGCAAAAAAAATCGATAGCTGCATTCGTCACAAGTAAGAAAAATTTAAATCTGAATTTGCTCATTCGCTTACTTAAACTCAACGTTGATTCGGCAGAACTGGGTTGGGTGTGAAAAAGTATTTAACATTCTTTTTTCATTTGGTTTTTCCAGTTACAAGTCCTTTTTTTGAAGCTGATCATTTTGTTTAGTTCTTTATTCGTAACAGATTTAATGTTTAATATAGAGCTTTAAAAAAATTTGCAGTGTGAGATAGGCAAGAAGTAAGGCATGTAGCAACATCAGCACGGCAAAGGGCACTCCTTTAAAGGCAAGGAAGGGCAAAAATATTTTAAGTCAAGTGATAGCGATTGCTGTATGAGATGTACGATTTTTGAATCCAGCACGGGCAACGCCGGGCCATGCTGCTAGTATAAACATATATTATTAAATATAACGGACAACGAATATATATTATGTCGGATCATGAGCCGTTCTAATGTTTGCTTTAATTTCTGGTGAAAATAAAGACAAAAATCGTCCAACATTTGGATGTTTTTTTTTGTTTTTTTATTAAATTGGTCCTAAGCTTTCATATCAAAATATCAGATTTGATGATGGATACCTGTTTCATGTCTGTATAACCACCCTGAGGATGGCTCATGTGAGCCGAAAGCTTAGGACCAACTTCATAAAAAAATATATCCAAATGTTGGACAATTTTTGTCTTTGTTTTCACTAGAAATTAAAGCAAATATTCCAACATTACAACAGCTCATGATCAGACATAGATATCCATTGTCTGCTATATTTATATATGGTTAAATAATGACCTGCTACCCCAATACAATATATATATATATATATATATATATATATATACACATATATATATATATATATATATATATATATACACACACACACCATATATATTTACAATTGCCTCTGTGTGTGTGTGTGTATATATATTTATAGTGTGTCTTGCTTTTCTGATTGCCTTCCTGTGTGTCTATGCATATCCTGATGTGTGTATAGGTTTAAGTACATGTGTGAGTGTACACTGAACGCTTTCTGTCCGACTGATAGTGTTGCTTATGTATAAGTCAATCTTCAGGGCAAAGAATCTTTTTCACTCCAACACCAACCCCACACCATTTGAGCTGTTTCTACTTGCTACCCATCCACACATTTTGCTGATGGTGGTGAGTTGTGGCATCCATTGCTGGCCTTGTGTAAGTTAATGTTTTCCAAGAGAAAAAGCAAAAAACAGAAAAGCCAAAAGGCTGAATCATTTTTACAATTTTCCTCCTCCTCCTTGAGCCAAGTAAATAAATCTAACCTAAAAACAAGTGTGCTGCTCCTACGCCTCGACCCTGTTTAAGTTAAGATTTCATTTCGTCTAACTTGTGATGATTGTCAGGTGATGCAATTCGGCACGGTCTCTCTCGCCACACCCTTTTACACAAAGGGCAGGGCACATTATTTTCTGTCAATTGATAAATATGCACTCTTATATCAGACACTCTTGGTTTAGCAACAACGGTGTTGGCTTGCAGTAGCACTTGCTGTCTGGATTCTCTTTCTCTCACCTACTCTAGCTCTCATTTTCTCGCTCTCTTTCTCTCTCATTTTCTCGCTCTCTTTCTCTCTCATTTTCTCGCTCTCTTTCTCTCTCATTTTCTCGCTCTCTTTCTCTCTCATTTTCTCGCTCTCTTTCTCTCTCATTTTCTCGCTCTCTTTCTCTCTCATTTTCTCGCTCTCTTTCTCTCTCATTTTCTCATTCTCTTTCTCTCTCATTTTCTCATTCTCTTTCTCTCTCATTTTCTCATTCTCTTTCTCTCTCATTTTCTCATTCTCTCTCTCATTTTCTCATTCTCTTTCTCATTTTCTCATTCTCTTTCTCATTTTCTCATTCTCTTTCTCTCTCATTTTCTCATTCTCTTTCTCTCTCATTTTCTCATTCTCTTTCTCTCTCATTTTCTCATTCTCTTTCTCTCTCATTTTCTCATTCTCTTTCTCTCTCATTTTCTCATTCTCTCTCTCTCTCATTTTCTCATTCTCTTTCTCTCTCATTTTCTCATTCTCTCTCTCTCATTTTCTCATTCTCTTTCTCTCTCATTTTCTCTCTCTCTCTCTCTCATTTTCTCTATCTCTCTCTCTCTCTCATTTTCTCTCTCTCATTTTCTCTCTCTCTCTCTCTCATTTTCTCTCTCTCTCTCTCTCATTTTCTTTCTCTCTCTCTCTCATTTTCTCTCTCTCTCTCTCTCATTTTCTCTCTCTCTCTCTCTCATTTTCTCTCTCTCTCTCTCTCTCATTTTCTCTCTCTCTCTCTCTCATTTTCTCTCTCATTTTCTCTCTCTCTCTCTCATTTTCTCTCTCTCATTTTCTCTCTCTCTCTCTCATTTTCTCTCTCTCTCTCTCATTTCTCTCTCTCTCTCTCATTTTCTCTCTCTCTCTCTCTCTCTCATTTTCTCTCTCTCTCTCTCTCTCATTTTCTCTCTCTCTCTCTCTCTCATTTTCTCTCTCTCTCTCTCTCTCATTTTCTCTCTCTCTCTCTCTCTCTCATTTTCTCTCTCTCTCTCTCTCATTTTCTCTCTCTCTCTCTCTCTCTCTCTCATTTTCTCTCTCTCTCTCTCTCTCATTTTCTCTCTCTCTCTCTCATTTTCTCTCTCTCTCTCTCATTTTCTCTCTCTCTCTCTCTCATTTTCTCTCTCTCTCTCATTTCTCTCTCTCTCTCTCATTTTCTCTCTCTCTCTCTCATTTTCTCTCTCATTTTCTCTCTCTCTCTCTCTCATTTTCTCTCTCTCTCTCTCTCATTTTCTCTCTCTCTCTCTCATTTTCTCTCTCTCTCTCTCATTTTCTCTCTCTCTCTCTCATTTTCTCTCTCTCTCTCTCCAATTAATGTCTTCATAATAAACAATCATTAATGCATTTATTATGTTTCTAATTTTTGTACATCTAATTACACAATGACATTGGCTCATTTTGCAGGAAAATCTTTTGGTTGTTTGCTTGAACCAAGAACAAAATTAACAAATTTTTGATTAATTTTACAATTGCATTTGTTTTGTTTTTTTCTCTTTTTTTTTTTTTTTTTTTTTTTTTTTTGCATGAATAATCTAAGGAATTTTATCTTACCAACATTTCTGTACCCCTTTGAAAGTGTCTGTCTGTGTGTGTGTGTGTGTATGTATAAAATGTGATATCATAATTATTATCAGCTCTGTGCAGAAAGCAGGATTTGCTAACAGTTCAAACTCCAGTTGACATTTCATGTTCACTTGACACTTGTCTTTCAGAAAGGCATAGATTCAAATCATTGAAATGACTCCCCCCCTCCTGGTTCGCAAACAAAAAAAAATAAATAAATAAAGTAAAAGAAAATGAAATTGATCCCCAAAAATGTTTAAATTAGTCAAAATTAAATATGGCGTCTTAGCTGGCAATTTCTGCTTTTCTCTTGGATAGAACTAAGCTTGGTATGTTTTGTTGTGTACGAGATTGTACTTGTAAAATCTGTAATGCGAAATTGGCTGAAAAGAGTGTTCAAGGTAGTGGGTGGGGGTGTGCTGGAAAGTTCTTATTGCAACCCACATCCAAAAATCTGACCAGAGATCAGGTCTGGGATTCTTGGTCAGGTCAAGAACTTAGTACTGTCTGCACACACTCTGTCATATGAACCAGGTTTGTGCAAGGTGGTGGTGGGTGGGTGTAGGTGTGGGGTGCATTTGCATATTGTACCTTTTAATCCATTGAGCAAATGTGTTTTCATTCAGTAGACAAGCACAAAACATCATTTGTGCATCTGGAGGAGAGAATGCCTCTGACAATTGCTTTGTTTACATTAGAATACGAAACTGAGTGAATATGTCTATTTCAATAGTTGGAGAAAGATTTTGCGTTTATAAGGTACCATTCAACTTTGTTTGATCAGCAACACACTCAATAGCTGAGTTGATACATCAAATCTAATGACAGTTTCTTCTGCCAAGGAGGACGTAACTTTAAATCTTGTTGGAGAGTGTATATTTTTGTTGAATAAGATTTCTTTATATTCAGGCCAGTAGACGAAAATGAATAAATATACTGTTTAATGAATAAACGCTACATCTACTTGAATATGAAGATCCACTAAAAATCAATAAAATCTCTCAGATCAATAAATTTTTTAAAAAAATCAGAAAAAATCTATTACTTTAGAAATATGTATTGCTCAGTTAAGTGGCAAATTTTGTTTTAATAGGAGTAAGTAGGTTTGCCTATCATCCTGTTCACACTCCTCCCTGGCCTTTTGAACAGGAGTAGATGGTTTTTTTCCCTTTTTTATTGTTTGAGATTGGCTTTCCACTTCCTTGTAGAGTCCTTTTTTTTTTTTTTTCTGGTGGCCCATTGTGTCTTGATAGCATTATCATCTTCCTTGGAGTGCTGCCTCTTAATCTCTAACCCTCTACCTTGAGTGGTTCTTGAGCCTTGTACAGAGTGAAAATCATTGTAGTGTATATATAATATTAGTTGTCAAAATAAATATATATATATATATATATATATATATATATATATATATATATTCCAAGAGGATAAAATCCAGGTAGAGCTCTGTCAGAGATAGTAAGAAAGGCTCAAATGCTAGTCTTCCATGGTTATAATTTATTACATTGGAATCCTAATCACAATCCAATTCACCAGACCTTGATGAATTGGATCATGATTACAATACTAATGTAATAAATTATAACCATGAAATATATTATGTGTGTGTGCACATGTTTGCATTTATTTTTTTACTATTAATGTTCTATATTTTGAATTTTGCACTGTAATTACAAAGATTGATAACCTTAAAAGGTTTCTACTCTAGAAATAACATGTTTGGCTTTTGGTCTTTTTTTTTCTTTTTTTTTTTTTAATAAATTACATATATGCACACATACATATCTGCCTGATTATTGTGTTGTCGCATAAATATTAAAACGTGCAGGAAATTTACCTGTGAACAATTTTCCTTCTCCAATGTCCTTACTTACTCTCTGACAAAGTCATTTCATCTTAACTGATCTCAGAAAGTATAATGACAAATATATAGTAAAGATAATAAATCCATTGGTATAGAATCCAAGTGGATCATAGTAATATAAAATATTAAAACTGATCCACTAAAAGTTTGTGTTGGACAAACTTTAACTCAGGCTATACCAGGCTTTATAAAACTGATGAATTACATTTTCACCTGTTAAAATAAGCTTATTCCCCATATGAGGTGATTTGGGATTGTGTATTAATATATATATATATATATATATATATATATAATATGAAATAAAAACTACCTTTCTGCTATATATAATAATGACACTGGCATATAGACACTGTGCTCTGTCTACAGATGAGACACATTAAAAAAAAACCTCCAACAATGTAAATATTAAACTGCATTCACTGTGCTCTGAGGACAAAACAAAAACACAAAAGGAACATGTTACTTCACAACTTCATATTGAAACCATTTAACTGCTTCACATTTTATAACGTTCTGAATTGTAAACATTTTATCCTCTGTTGTTATTGTAGATCTTCAAATTATTATACAAGAAAATACTTAAACAATGAGCTTTGAAATATGATTCATCAAAAATGCTTTGAAATCAAAATCACTAGTGGCCTATATTCCCCTACACTGAAACTTTTGTCTCGCAGATACACAACCTTTTATAGATTTTTGTGGGGGTGAGGTAAAAATAGTTTTTTTTTTTGTTTTGTTTTTTTATGTTAGTTACTGAACCATAGAACTGTCAGTTCCTAAGTCATGAGCTCTTAGACATTTGAGCTATCACTGAAATAAGTAAAATTACTTGAGTGAATCGCCAATAATCTTAATTTCTTTCTATTGGTCAAATGATGCTCAATGGCTACATTGATAAAAATCTTAAGCTTTTTTATTGTGTATCGTGCTAGACAATTTTTCTCATCAGATCCTTTAAGGCTACCATTTGTTGATGCATTGAATGTTGCAGCCATATCGAGTCTGGTGCTTCTGCTATGGATCTAAAGATTCTTGACCAAATCCAAAGCATAATCTGTGATATAAGTTCTGACCTGAAATGTCAGCTTCAGTCAATTTCCGACTGCCATAACTTCTCTGTGCCTTTTCTATACATACTTTCAATTTTCCTCATGAGCTCTTTCCTCTTTGGTAACTCGACTATGTATTTAAATGCAGTACTAGAATGGCAGCTAAGTCTCATCTTTTTACTATTATTGTAAGTTTGCCCGTGAAACTCTTACAACTTCATCGCTTTGTTTGGGGTGGAAATGTTTTTTTTTTTTTTTTTTTTTTTTTTGTAAAAGTGACATTTGATACTTTCAGCAGATTTATTAAATTTCAATTGCAACAATTCAATTTAAGCAGACATGTTGGAATACCTCATCTCCGTTGCTCCATCGTCAAGAAAAGAAAGTTGAACAGGTAGCCGAGGAAAACTGTTGGACAATCTTTCTCAATATCTGTCTATATTTCTGAGATGAGGTATTATGTACACTATTTACATTGTTCAGACTATCTCCTTCATCTAACCCTTTCTCAAGAACACCTAGCAATCTAATGAAAGCTATGATTGCTAACATTCTAAAGGGGCATGATGTCATTTAAAAAAAAAAAAAAAATCTTTGGGCACCTCTGTCGCACTGTAAAAATCTGGAGACAAAATAGACTTCATCTTTTTAAAATTATTGTCACTATCATGTATAGTTCTGTTGTTGCTCTTGGGATTTTGGTGGCAATTTATTTTTATGAAGAGTTTGCTAGACCCAACAATAACCAACCGACTCTGTACTCCATAGCTGGGGAGAAGATATTCATGACTTTTCCAAAGCTAATAGTGCGAAGACTGGAATTTGAACCCTGTTTCCTGATTTCTTTTTTTTTTTCTATGCTATTAACTGTTAGGCTAAGAGACCTGGCAGACATCAAGCTTCACTAATCCACTCCAGGCCTCTCTTAACATCACCACACTGACTGCAGTCAACTGCATCAACTCCAAACCTCACTAACTCCATTCTCCTCCAAATCACCACACCTTACCTGCATAGAAACATTCTGCTTGCATCCACTGTATCGGCAATACAAAAAAAAAAAAAAAATTTATATTTACAATTCTTGTCTTCTTTTCCTTTTGCGTCACCTGCAATAATGTTGTTTTTTTTTTTTTTTTGTTCTTCTGTGCTACCTTACATGTGTTTATAACTCTGTGAAAGTACAATATCTGTCTACAGAGTTTAACTTTTTGTTGGTGATGTTGTGATGGCATTTGATCCAATGTAAATTATAGATTATGCAGTTGAAGAAGGCTGCAGAAAGGATCTGCTGAATTATTAATGATACTTTTTACAAATATATAGACAGTAAAATATGCAAGTATGCTCCCCATCCCCAATTTATAGGGCTTAAAACTTTATTCCAACATTTCTCAACTACTGCACCCAGCAAGTTAGCCAGGTGAACCCCAAATTAACAGAAGAGTAATATATGAATTATTTTGATATTTAAAAAAAAATCTTTATTCTTAAAAAAAAAAAGAAGCTCTAGACACAAAGTACATGGCTTCCATGTCCAAGTCAAGTCTTTGTCGTTTGATATTTTAAACTGGATGCTATATTCCTTAATATTTAACGAGTGGATAAGCCTTTCCATTTAGCTTCCCATTAACCATAACACATAAGGGCCTAACCTTAAAAAAAATGCCAAAGCAGATGCTTACTTAGAATATATAATGTAATGTCATTGAAAAATGGGCAGGATCTGCTAAGTCCTCGCTATCTGGTCTTTATAGAATGCAAAAGTGTTTCCAAGTCCTTCTTGGAGAAGAATTATTTCACACCTTCCAAACTCTCTCTCATAGGTGGGATGTGGTAAGTCTCTCACTGCTCTATTGCTATTTCCATGGCAAGTATTCGAATGAACTACATTCCTTTGTTCCGTCAGGTCTAACCATCATGGTTAGAACCCACCATGCCACCTACATAGTAGCAAACCACCTACATTCCCTTCGTATTCCATCGGAGAGAAGTAATTAAAGTAAAGCTTCTTCTCATGAACCACTGCTCTGTGGAACAGACTCCCAAGAGGATGTTTCCCTGATCACTACAATCTTAACCTGTTCAAGTCTAGAGTTAACTGTTATCTTCCCCTCCTATCTGTATAAACTGCCCCTTAACATAGCCCTCTACCTTGAGTGGCTCTTGGGCCTTGTATAGAGGGTGAACCTTAAAGGAAAGAAAAAAGGGTGGGAGGGGAGACTGCTTTATTTTCTTATTTTCACATTTCATGACTAATTTTTCCTTAATAAAATTTAAAGGGTGCTCCAGAGTTTTAGTTATTCTACAAGTGCGCCCTGTGTTATTTAAAAAAAAAAAAAAGTGAGGGTTTGAGAATAATTACTTTATCCACATACCCTGTGTATGTGTGAGGGTAGTTTTTTTTTTTTTTTTTTTTTTTCTCACCAAATACTGAAAATAAATAAAGGAGAGGGTGGAGGAGGCTGTTATTAGCTCTTACCATAATTGTCGACTTTCTTTAATAAGCCTAGACTTCTGCTACCTGTTTCTATCAGTTCTCCACCTCCCCAAACTCTATCAATAACATGACTTTGAAAAACAATTGTGCCTCTGCACAACTCCTAACCTCTAATTCTTTAACATTGTATATAATCATTCAGTTGTGCTTTTATGGCTGACTTGTATAAACAGACACAATTCACTTAAGACTCTGTTTCTTTTTCTTCTGTTCAGGTACGCACTCCCTCCCTTTACATTATTGCGCTCATCTTCACCTGACTTTTTATCAATAATTTGCATCCATCTTATTGCATTCGAAATCTGTAACGGGAAGAAATTTTGGATACAATCTTAAACTCTCACTGTTCTATGTTTTAGCGTTGACTTCATCTTTTTGGTTCATTCGTTCTCACGTGATAGTCTCTTCTCTTTCAAGCAGTTCAATTCTTTAAGGAAACCATTTCTTAGTTTGTCAAATTTAGGGGTGTTTGGTTAATAAATTTAGTTTAGTCTAGCACAAGGCTGCTTGAATTTGGGACAGCCAGTAATGGCTTTCACTTCCTTACAGTAGTAATGGTCACTTTGTAGCAAAGTTGTTTATTGATTTTAGTTGTAGAGAAGAAAAAAAAACTATACATTATTATATTCTCTCTTTCACTTTTGTTTGCTTTGTTGGTCGGGGATTCAAACTTTTTTCTTTTTTTTTTTTCTACTATAAATGTAGCTTATGTCACAAATTCAGTCTAAGGATTCATAGTGAGAAAAACAAAAATGCATATTTCACTAAATGTGCACAAAACTGCTTCCTCCCACCACACACACACACATTAGTGAATATACATGATATGCCACATGGATTGCATGCAATCTTCAGGTGCAGAAGACTAAATGACTGTTAAGCACTGTGAAATTCACATTCTCGTGGTGTTGATTTAAAATTGTGTAAAACTTGTTCATTATATTACTGTTGCCTATAATATTTAAATTAATTCTTTATAATTTATATCGATTGAAGTCTTAAATTCGAAAGACAAAAAATTAATTAGTATATATGTGCGCATACGTATTTTTTATCATATATATATATACCTTATTTTTATAGATGCAACTATCCGTTACATTCTGTTAGATTCTTTTCTCAAACTTCTCTCCTGTGGAACTCCCTTCTGGTTTCTTGCTTCCCTGCCAACTACAATCTTCAAAAATTTAAATGTAATGCCAATCATCATCTTCTGTCTTCCTAAACCTTGTTCTTTTATTGTTGTTTCTCCTCACAAAAGTTTTCTCACTCTTTCATTCCCGGTAATCCCTTATGTCATAGTTGCATTATTGCCTTTCTTAGGGCAAAATTTTATATATATATATATATATATATATATATTAGTGAATATAGATGATATCCCATGCCAATAGCATGACTCAGTTTTATGTAGATAAGCAATCTTCAGTTGCAGAATAATCGCTGACCGTTAATCATTATGAAATTCGCATTCTCATGGTGTTGATTTAAAATTGTGTTAAGATTTGTTCATTTCATTATTGTTGCCTATAACATTTAAATTATTTATAATTTATATTGATAAAAATTTGATATATATATATATATATATATATATATATATAGTTTTAAGGTGTGCTATATTTATGGGATAAAGTGCTCAATATCATGATATTCCATGATATTTTTGGTGTGATTTGTGTTTTGTTTCTAATTTCCCAGATGTACTTGGAAAGCATTGTGCTGTTTGTGTATTTACTATTTGTGAAAGATGTTTTGTGTGCATAGTTTCTTTTGTTTCCAGGGTCCTTCAGTAACTCCTATGTATACTTTTTCTTCGTTATCTGGTGATTTTACCATAGCTTGGTATATTACGTTGCTTTGTGCTTTGTAAGCAATTACTGTTTAAGAGAAATTCATTCTTTATTCTACAGTTACACGTGGGTTTAATTTGTTTGTGTGGTTTGTTTGTTTATATATATATATATATATATATATATAAAATGTGTGTGTGTGTGTGTGTAATTTCCAAGAGGATAGAATCCAGGTAGAGTTCCTGCAAGAATATAATATAAAAGACTCAAACACTAATATTCCATGGTTATATTCCAACTAAATAGTTATTTTTTGTAAGTCACTAAATAATAATATTTATTTCTTAATTTTAATCGTTAATCTTGCTTGCAAGTCAATAAACACTGCATTCATTGTAATTTAATGAGAGGGAGTACATTTATTGAGACACCCTCTGTGTGTGTGTTTGTGAATATAATTTCCAAGTATAGGATTGTTGTATACGGAATAAATTTCATTGACCAAAAGAGTGCTCAATGCAGAGTAGAGCAAATATTATTTATTCAAAAATTATAACATAATTTATGTTATTAAATGTAAATTATGTTATTAAAATCACTACAAAAATAGCCATTTTGTTTCGACACTTTTGGTGTCTTATCAAGAGATGTCATAATTTTCAAATAAATTATATATATGATTTGATGATAAAATTGTCTAAATTTTGCAAAAATGAAAATAACACTGACATCTCATTTTAAGATATATTTTTAGCAAAATTATACAAAAATATCTTGAAATACTAAAGAGTAAATTTATTCAATAAAATTGCCATTGGCTTCAACCACAGCCTCCAGACGACTTCGGAATCTCCTGCAGCTTTTCTGGACAGTCACCTTGTTTAAGTTGGTGAATGCTGCCATAATCCTTGCCTTTAGTTCATCTTTGGTGTTACAAGGAGTTGGTCTCTCACTCAACTGTGCCCCACACATAATAATCAAGGGGGTTACAGTCTAGAGGTTAGAAGGCCAGAGGTAAGGGGTGATGTGGTTGCAGAAATTATCTGACATCCATTGCTGGGTTCTCCTGCTTGTGTGGCCTGGTGCAGAGTCCTGTTGCCAAACATAGGGTCTTCCAATAGCCACCCTCTTGAACCAGGACAGCACTACCTCCCCAAGGCACTTGATGTAGGCCTCCGTGTTGAGTCTGAGGCCCTATGGGAAGATGAATGGAGGCATAAGATCATCATCATCACGAGTGATCATTCCAAAACCCCTTCATAATCCCCATTAGACTCCTCCAACTCTTTCTGAATCCTCTGCACTGTCCTCAGATTTGTCACCCTAACACTCTGAAATGTTTGTATTGGAGTTTCCAGTGTGAATGCCAAGCAGTACAGCATACAGTTTCCAAATTTCTTGTGCAGTGAATTTCATCATGGTGCTCTTTTACTCACAGATGGTGCTCAACTGACCCTACTATGCTGTGCAGTCAACAAAATCAAAAACAAACAGTGCACAAGCATGAAATTAAAAATATGAAATGGCGACAATTTACCCATCGCACCTTGTGTTGCGCGCACATGCACACACACACACACGCACACACACTCTATCCCTTAGTGTGTATGAAGATTCTCATTCATTTTTCTTTCACCTACAGTTGTAATGAATGACTGTGTAAGGGGGAAGAGAATGAAATAAAGACAAAACTGTCATCATCATCAATAGCAACAAGAATTTTTATCATCTGATACCATGTGACTCCAATTAGCCAATGAACTCTTGACTTAGCTATTAGTATTCTGTTTTGTCATTAGTATTAAGTTTCCATCTACCACTAAAGGCCATTTTTCTGTACCAACTGAGATTTGATTTTAATAGTTTGTAAGTGTGACAAATTAGTAATTGATTAGTATTAATGATAGTAAATGTCTACAAATAGTTACTTAGTACTTTTTATTCATGCAGATGATTTTGTCTGATATTAATGCTGCATGCAATGGAGAAGAAGGTTAAAGAAAACAAAATGAAGATAAATTATTACAATTTCCAAACCAGATTCGTAATTCACTAATTTAACGTCAGATTAAAAAAAAAAAAAGAAAGAAATTGTTTCTCTCTGTGCCACCTCTCAACTCTTTAAGTCGAATATCAGCTGTTATCTATCCTACATATCCTCATAATGTGTACTTCTTGTAACAACCTCATTTAGTAACCCTCTACTTTGAGTGGCTCTTGGGCCTTATATTGGTTGAACAGTAGTTAAAAAAATAACAAAAAAACCTAATGTACAAGTTCCTGTAATGAGATTGATCCTTACTGGGCTTATGATCTTGTGCCAAGTTCTGTAAATATCTATAAGGACAAAGAAAAGAATCTTTTTTTTTTTTTTTTTTTTTTTTAGTCTAAAGTTTTTAAGCTGATTGTTAGTTTTAATTTGTACTAATGTTTTCATCTTTGTTGTTGTTATCACAATGTTTTGGCTGTTGTAGCCTCCAACCATCATCACGTGCTTATTGATCTGGGTAACCATCAGGGAATTTCAAACTGAACCCTTTATTTAATCGACACAGGTAAACTGTTCTTGTTCTCCTGTCCATGTACACGGATATCTTGTTTGGTTCTTTATTTAGTATTTTACTTATTACTCATCCTGTTTCGACTGAGTCTAAATCTGCACTGCCTAGCCCAGGGATTGAACTTGTAAACAAATGCTTTAATCCAATAGGCTATTATCTGAACTAGCAAGCACCTGAAGAAAATAGCCAAAATGTTGTGATAATAACAACAGTGATGAGGACAATATTACGTATGCAAGTTATGATATGCAAGTAATGATAATTTCTTGTCCAAGAACTTTACACAGAAATGACTGTTAGTTTCTTGCATTTGGTAAAGAATCTACAAAGCTGAATTGTTCTTGCATATCATTTCTGACTTTCCGAAAAGTTATTAACTGTTTAAATTTTGTTTGGGCATTTGAACTTTTTGATGTTGCCACAATGTTGTTGGTAAGTCATTTTTCTTCGTTCGCCAGGTTCATAATTTGTAAAAGGTGAAACAGATTATAGAAAAAAACTGACCAACATTTTAACTAAAATATGTTGGTAGCAACATCAATAACTCAAAGTATTTTAATTGTCTGAACAATGTTTGGTATGTCATTTGCAGGTGCCATAATAGTAAATATTAAATATATAAGAGAATTTTGGAGACTTCAATTTGACATACTTAACTGATGGGATGCTGATTAAATTTTGAAACTGTACTTTATCTCTGGGTCATCACTTCCCCCCCCCCTTTCTTCCTTTGAAGGAAATGGAGGAGGGTTAGGATTAAAGGGGAGGTATGTTGATGCTCTTGGTAGTTCCGCACTTAAGATGCCACCCTGCTGCCTATCTGGCTGGCTGTCTGCTAGTGGCCTTTCCTGGCGGAAGTTCAACTGAACCATTTGAAACCATTCTTGACATCATGAAAAACACCATTAGCCATTTATCTGTCATCATTACAAGATAATGTAGATGGGGAGGGGGTAATATTGCCACTGGTGTCAGGGGTGTGTGTGTGGGGGGTATCATTCTTAACCTTCAACCTCTTCTTCCCACCCGACTCACTCATTTCTTGAACTGTTGTGTGGATCTTCAACTCTGTGTCACACAGTATGCACATTTTTATATATATATATGTATATATATATATATATTATAATAAAGAAAAGAGAAAGAACAATAAGATATATAATCCGGTGTTCTTATTAAGTTTTATTTTTACAAAACAGTGATCAGTGCAAATCTACAGAGCATAAATATTATAAATTTACTAATTTAAAAATATGGTTCCATCGCTACACAGGAATTACTATGTTTCAAAAACAGAAACTAAAAACTTCAAGTTCAATTATAGAATTAAATTAAAGTCCCTAGTCCTGTTTCATTTTCAAGAAATTCAAAATTTTTACTTTTATTTATAAATACTTGTTGCAAAACAAAATACACTTGATAAAGTCCATCAGAGGACAAAATGTGTTGGCTAAGATAAAGTTTTTCTTTTGTTTTTATTCCTATTGCCCTTTTAAACATGTATATCTGCCATTATACCTGTTTTGATAAAGTCTCTCATGGGACGAAATGTGTTGGCTAAGATAAAGTTTTCCTTTTGTCTTTATTCATATTGCCCCTTTCACAGATATATTTTTAGTTGTATTTGAAATTTTATACACACACACACAGTAGGGTCGATTCCTGTTGGAGGATGCATATTTTCTATGAAATTTCTAGAACATTCAGGCTGGTAAATATAAGTAATACTGATTATTTAAAAAATGGAGCATTTACTTAAATTGTATCTATTAAAAAAAAAAATAACATAAACAGAAAATATCTTTTTTTTTATATATATATATATACAAACATTTTTCATTAAATAAGACGTATTATGTTTATCTCTTTTTATAATAATCCTTTCTCGTTCTCTAATCAGCTTCTTGATGTTGACATTCATTTGTCAGATATTCTATTGCACAACATTTAAAGACATATTTGTGTCCACCTTTACAATACAAGAAAATACTTGCTGACAACACTAATATACTACACCATGAAAATAATAAACAAAAACTTCAAGTTCTTGAGGCACTCTATATCAAAAGCAAGCAAGCAAGCAACCAACACTGAACAAATTTTTTTTATGAGTGTAGCAGCAATGTTTTGAAGTGCATTTGACCAACATTTATTGCTATTTTTCATTTTTACCATTTCTGGTTAGCCCCTTTACATTGGGACGATTGTTTTCAAAAGAAAAACATCATAGCTACAATTAATAAATTTGGAATAAGTATAACAAAGTGCATTCACATGTGTTTTCAAAAATCCACATCACTACGATCACAGTTACAAAAAGTTAGTCTTTGCTCTTTTTTTATCACAGACAGGGCCCAACTGACCCTACTATACTGTGCAGTTGACAAAATCACAAGCAAACAATATGTATGCGCAAGATTAAAAATATAAAATGGCAACAATTAACAAATTGCACCCTGTGTGTGTTGTGCATCTATATATAATTAGAAGAAAGGGTCCATGTGTGCTTCTTATAGTATGTAAAATACTTTAGTTAATAAAACAAGGACAAATGGAAGGATACCAATATAATCGGTATGAAAAACATTAAATATTAATTATTAAACATGTGACAGAAATGAAGCATGGAAAGAAAGGTTTTAAGTTTGGGATTTTCAGACACGCCTGTGTCCTTTATCAATGGAGCAAGAAATAAACAGAAAAATGAGAAATACTCACTGTCAGATGTTTTTGTAGACAGTGTGTGTGAGAGAATTGAGGTGGGTAGGATAAAAATAGACCATATATATAGGTTCTATTTTTATCAACCCCCCTTCTCTCTCACACACACACACACACACACACACACACACACACACACACACACACCACTTGAATCACCCGAGTTTCTCTGTTCTTTTACAGCAAATATCTAGAATGTTCTGTGTAAAGAGATGTAAATGAAACTCTCAAGTGTGTAATGATGACAAAGGTGTTTGCCCTTTCTATGGTGATAATTCCTGCATCCAATTTGATTTCATTTGACATTTTGTTTTATTCTGCAATTTTTCAAGCATGCTAATGTTGTGGTCCGTACTCTTTGTCCACTTAGGCCAACATTTTTTTTTTTTTTTTTATACTGTGCCTCACAGCAAGAACCCCATTTTCTATTGCAACCTATTATGCCTACATGTCAAAGAATCAAAGACAAACTCTATTCACTCGATTCATTTATTTAGCATCGACAGTTTCTAAATATGATCCACACATATTGGAATTGCATTTATCTAGTACTAGCAGGAGAGCCCGGCGTTGCCCGGGGATGTAACAGTAAGAGATAGATCAAGTATCGACCATCATAAAGACTGAAAAATAAAATTGACAGAGATTATTGTTTAAGGTTGCCGGACACGCATGTCTTAATTAGTTTTTTTTTTTTTTTTTTTACGAATTGGTCAAACCCAAACTCAAACAAAAACATTGTTTTCAATCGTTATGAGTCTACCGATTGAATAGATTTTTATTATAAATAATTGTCTTATAAATGGTATTTTTAAAGCATTCTGAATGTAAAAATAAAGAAAAAAAGTGTGCAAGACAATAAGAAACACTACCTGTCAAAAAAAAAAAAGTGAAGTTTTGTTGAAATCAGTTTAAAAATGTAGGAACTCCGATCCCATATATAAACGAACATACACAACCAACCAACCTGGGTTTTATAATAAGTATAACTCGATATGAGTTGGCCCCCTTTCTCTTAATCATGTTTTCAAATTGATTTAATACAAAAACAATTGTTTTTCCAAATTTTGGCACTGTCAGAACCACCGCAAGGTAATTTTACGTAGTCCTGTGAAGTTTTGTTGAAATCTGTTGAAAAATGTAGGAAATCCGATCCAATATATAAACGTACAGACACACACACACACAACCTGGGTTTTATAGTAAGTAAAGATTATCTATTTGCATGAATATAAAATTCTTACTTTTAGAAAAACAAATTTAAAGGAAATTTCAATACTTGGACTGCAACGAGTTTGATGTTGACATACATACACTCAATGAGAACAGACTATATATAATTTAAAAAATTAAAATATAGTATCAGTTTACTTCAGTGAAAAATTAACAATGAGTACTGTGCAACATTTAGAATTGTTTACATTTTGCATTTTACTCTCACTTGTGTTTTTCTTTCTTTCTTTTTTTGTTGCAACCTATTGAAGGATCAGGACCCACAGTTTGAAAAACCCTGGTTTATGCTGATAAAAATATACTCCTATTTATACAGGAATGAAATGTACAAACAAAACTCTCCACTCATAATAGAATAATTTGCTTCATTAACCAATCACTTTTACTATAAGAGGAAGTATTTAACAGAACTTGAATCAATTTGTGTGTAGTCCAAGATGAGATCTGTGAATTGGAGATGTTTAAATTAAAGAAATAATGAAATGAAAGATCTTCTTGGAAATATGAAATTTAATCAATGCTATAAAAACAAACATTAGAAAAGGAGAAGAGGAAATTTGTCAGAAGAAAATACTGCCACAATTAATGGTAATGTGAAAATAACAAAAGAAAAAATATTAGACATTCGTCAACTGATTCTAATATTCTCTCTTTTTGTTTTTTCCTGTCTTGCTATGACTTTTGTCCAATTTCCTCTTTTCTCTTTTTTAATATGTCTGTTTTTAGAATTGATTAAATGCAGAAATGTAAATATCGCAAGTGTTCTAACAAATGATATAAAAATGTGTAACTGAAATCTGAAGGCACATTGAAATAGTAAAAGATGCCTTCCAAATGCTAAACAAAGTATGAAGAAAAAGGAAAAATTTGTTAGAATCAAAAGAAAAATGTGTAATCTCAATATTCCTATATGGCAACGAATGTTGGACAATTTCCTCACCTGAAACTTGTGGTAATGGAGACTTTTTTCAGAACAATGCTGAAAATGCCATAGTCAGAGCATGTGATGTGGGAAGTTTAAGAAAAATGGAATCAAAATGGATATACTTAGAATCAGGAATAAATAGTTAAAATTTCTGCGACACAATGGGGGAAACAGGACTTGGAGAATTTGGCACTCATAGGACATATTGAAGGACAGAAGGAAATTGCATGTAACATACCTAACAGGCTTTTTGGAATGGATGGGTGGGACGATAGACAAAAATTGTTGATAGCTACAAAGGATTGGAAATTGCAAACGTCAGTTGTGTTTGTATGTCTGATGTGGACTTTTGATTACAATCTATTGTTCGGTTACTATTTTGTTTACCGATCCAGTTTTCAGTTTCCTTTTTTTTTTTTTTTAATCAAGGGGACATATTCATTTCCCTTGTTTTTAATTTATTTTTTATTGTAAATGTTTTTTTGTGATTTCTGATTTTATTGTGGCATTTCAATTTCTCCTCGTGTTTCATGATGTCATTTTTCTTCCTTCTAGATTCGACGACGACGACAACAACAACGACAAATACATCGACGCAGAAAAAGCCACGTCGGAGCGGATTATTAAATAAATTCTTCTGCTGTTTTGGTCCAAAGGATAATGCTCCCAAAACCCCTTACCCAGTGCCTGCTGTGGAACAGAACGGCAACACAAAAGTAAGTTCACCCTGCTCCCCACGTCGAAAAAAAAAAAAAAAAAAAAAAAAAAAAACATTCAAGGAAAATGTGAGTTAACCTTACTCACCACTTACTGTTTAAATTTTCATTATTTCTGACTCATAGGCATGGTTTGAAAAGGTGGTGTTTGTTTATATATATATATATATATATATACACACACACACAGAATTATCTGCATTATCACAATAACATGAAGTTTGTCACACTGCTTTTTGCTCATATGTACTTATAGTTGATATTATGCTCACATGATTGATGTTTGAACGTGATTGCACAAGTTTTCCTGCGGCTGTTACAGTGTGAACATGGCCACTCAGCTAGCAATGTGCACCAACCAGGAATAAAGAGCAGTAACCCAGATCTGTACAGAATTGGTGCTTCCTCATGGATAGCTTGCATGTTCACCATTACAGTCTCTCAAGCTCACTAAATCTTCAGTCAGGGGTAGCTGTTGATGGGCGTGTCCGGCTCCTCCTTTGTGTGTCATGCTTGTCTGGCCACTTTTAAAATTCTTGATTCACTTGTGGATGCTTTGACACAGTAGTGCCCTGTTACCATATCTTGTTAAAAGCAGCCAGTTGAATTTCAGCCCCTAACATGCCTTCCGGCCAGAGAAATTGGATCGTTGCTCTTTGTACCTCCTTGTTGCACACTACTAGCTAAGTGGCTATGTTTACACTGTAACCACAGCAATAAAACTGGCGTGATCAAGCTCAAACTTAGATAATAATTTAAGCATGCATGAGCAAAACAGAAGGCAGTGTGACAAACCTAAAGATATGTTATGGCGAAAGTTTGGATAATTTTTTACTTACTTTGTGTGTGTGTGTGTGTGTTAACTTTTATATTATCCAAGTTTTTACACTTGGCTTTCTCAAAGAACTTACCTGATAAGTGGCTTGCTGGGCTCCTTAACTTAAATGTATTTATTTTTCAGTATAGTTTAAATTATATGCCCCCACAAAAAGAACGGTATGTTAAAGGATGGTTTTTCTCTTGGGATGGTAGTTACTGTATGCTCCCCCTGGCAGGTTTTGTTGTTTTAAAAAGCTACTTTTTTTTTTTTTTTTTTTTTTTTTTAAGAATTTTAAGAAAACTCCAAAATATGAAACTGGATTATGTACTAAATAGTCCTTAATATTCTTGAGAATTGACAACAATATTTAAATCTAGTTTCTATGTATGTGCTTTATTAACCTTTAATATACTGGAGGTGATTTTGCTTGCAAAGCAAAAATTTTATCCTGCCACTGCAAGTGACTCAGATGACTGAATAATAACATGTTTGAAATTTGCAGTTGTGTTGTCATATCCTGCTATGGCAACAGAAAATTGCCATGACTGAAATTAAGTAGCACATTAGGCGATCCTTAAAAAACAATGCAGTGGATAGGAAACTAGTGAATAATGCAGAGTGTTAAAGGTTACGATTCTAAGAATAGCCTTTTGAAACAATAAAAGTTACTGAGGTGGGGGGAGTTTATGATAATGATGTCAAGAGAAAAGCTGTCTTTATTTATTTTTTTTTTTTTTCTTATGGGTGGGGGTTGGATATGTTTGTTAAGAATTGCCTATTTTTTTCTTTTTAATTGAAATTATCAATTTCATATTAATAATGACGGCCAAAGAATTATAGCTTTAGTCTTTCATACTTTGTGTCAATTTTGTATTGACCAATAATGTAGACACTTACCATTAATTCTACAAGAAACTTAACCTGATGTACTTCCTCGAAGTCGAGTGCAAATAAAATTTCCCTTGTATGTTGATTGCCCTGTTGGCCGGGGGGTGGATACAATACACTGACTGCATCCCCCATTGTCAGGTTAGACATATTGAAAATGGGCCAGCACCCAGTAAATGCTTAATCAATGTCAACAACTAATATTTACCTATACCTAAACCAAATAAATTCTTACAGACTCAAATATAATATTAAAAAAAAAAAAAATGACTATATTAAATAACCCAACTGTAGTTGATATTACAAAATCAAGAAATTGCTTTCAAGCATGAAGCAGGTGTCACCACTTCAATGACAATTCAAAAGTTTGGAGCCACCCCCAGAATTAGCATATGATGAACTTGATAGAACAGTGAAAAAAAAAAAAAATGAAAAAATCTCTTAAGAGTCATTGAAAAAAGAATTAAATCAATTACCAAACTTATACTTTGAGAAATTTTTGCAATGAATGCCAAATATTTGCGTTGCAGTAATCAAGACTAAAGGAGGATATTTTGATGAGAGAAAAAGTTAATCATAAATTCCTTTTTCCTTTTGGCATAATAAAACTTCTGATTAAAAAGGTCTCACTTTTTTAAACCATGCATTATAATTTTCTCTTATTTAAAGTATGAAACAGCTACTTTTGGGTTCAATTTAAAAAGGTA
>OZ010602.1:89539397-89589397 GCA_963932145.1 Acanthosepion lycidas | reverse complement strand
TAAAAAAAAAGTGTTAACTTCATTACTTTGACCAAATTTTATTGAAAACCTATTTTTCTTGTACAAGAATAGATATGACAAAAGAAAAAAAGATCAACTTTTACAAATTGATCTGCTAATATTAATCTTCACTCTGTCAGATTTTTTTTTTTCTCTTGGATTTTTTTTCACATTGGAAATAAGATAGTGCTTAATTTCCTTAACTCTAGCATTTAAAGAGTTCCAATTCACTTCCTCGTTTTAACAAGTAAATTGAAAATGGGTTTATTGCCAAAGAACAAGAATAAATTGGAACTCTGAAAGGAAATTCTGTGGGTGGTTCTACTGAATGCTAAATTTAAATTTGGAACCATTGCAATCCGTTTTGTTATTCCTGGGATTTCTGATGTCTGAGAATTGTTCCTTTGCTCTTGCAGACACAACTAGATTTACAAATCTATAGATTATACAGAAATTGATTTTTTTTTTTTTTTTTTTTTTTTTTTTTTTGTGTCATCTCTTTTGTTATCCAGAGAATTTCTGATAGACCCCATTTTGGGAGGTGTGGGTACAGGACTGTTTTCTATTGTCTTTAATAATGTATGTATGCTTTATTTAGAATTAAAACTTTTATTTAATCCAGATGGTTGCAGAAAACAGTCTGCATTGACAATTTTTTTTTTAAAACCGGTAGCTTGTTTTTTTTTTTGTTTTTTTTTAATCTGACTTAAGTGTAAGTTGATCAGATAATAAGATTCTTTCTTACAGTTTTTTTTTTTTTTTTTTTTTTTACTAATGTTCACCCACTACAAGGCCTAAGAGCCACTCAAGGTAGAGGGTTACTGTGTGGGCTGTATTAGCATCATAAGAAAAGGCAAGCAGTAAAGTTCTTGGGGCTATGCAGGAAAAGTAATGGCTAACTCTAGACTTGAAGAGGTCAAGATTTTATTAGTGAATAATATTTCCATGTACAGTCAGAGGCATTGGAAGTATAGAGTGGAAGTAGACTTTTGAAAGAACCGAAAACCCAATCCTAAACAAGAGATGAACATCTACTCCTGTTAAAAAGATTGGAGGAGTGTGAGACGGACGATAAGTAAACCTATCTACTCCTTGTTTTTGTTGATGATTTCTTTTCTATTTTACTTATATTTGTTTTTGGTCACCACCCTTTATACTTTTTACTCATCTACATGAAAACTGTTTTCGGGTGTTAACATATTTTTTACAGTGTTGCAGGTCAGTTTCTTAAAAATATTAGGTTGGTGCAAAAATAATGACTGTTTTTGACGTTAAAGAATACGACAAAAACCGTCATTATTTTTGCACCAACCTAATACAAATTATACCAATTTGAAAAATGTTGAAGTCCACTTTCCTAAGAGATCGGGGGGGGGGGTGAGGGAGAATAATCTTTTCAGCTAAACTAAGCAATATTTTTCATAAAATAATTTATCTTAAGATGTCAATTTATAATAATAATAATAATAAAAAAAAGATATCAATAAGTTTAATTTGTACAGTAAACTTCTCTGTCACCTTGATTTATTTCTAATGGGAAAAATTTTTTTTTTTAAAAAAAAATAAAAATTCTGACTGAAAATTTATATAATCAATTATAATATTTGAATTGTAGATTATTTATGAGAATTAACATTTTATTACTGGTTGAATTCCATTATATTTTGTAAAGGTACATAATGCCCAAATCAATTTAGGAATACATTGTACTTTGAACCCCTGCCAATTGCAATACCAAATTTCATTAAAATTTAGCAAAGCATTCTATTTTTTATACAGCATTTTCAATAAGAAATGCAGTATTTGTTTTTGATATACATTCACAGATATAAACAAGCACTTGCATATTATACTCCAGCTATTAAGTGCATAAAACATAATAAATGTACATAATACATTGCAACAACATTAAGTAAAATTAAATATACATAACATATATTTATACAATTCACTACAATAGAACTTTTTTTACAAACAACTACTCGAAAGGTGAAGAGGCTAAATGTGGCACATGACTTGATGATAAATAAATGAATAGATGCACACTGGTTTGCTGCAGTTACATATTTTGAAATAAATTCAAAGAATCTGTCTATATTTCTGAGATGAGGTATTATGTACATTATTTACAATATTTGGACTGTTGGCCTTATCTTTGTCACCATATTTGCCACAACATTTCGGCCATTGTACGCTCCAGCCTTCTTCAGGTGGTTGGAATGTCGAACTGAACCCTTTATTTCGCTCACTGGGGTAGACTGTTCTAGTTCCACGTGCCATTTCTAATGTCATTTATCATTTATCTCCTGTTAATTCCCCTTTCCAAGTTCTCCATTGCCTTAACCAGGTATTGAACTCACAGTTTGGGTCCTATCACTGGATCTAAGTAACGCCTTTATCCACTCTGCCATGTGTCAATACCCAGTTAAGGCAGTAGAGAACTTGGAGAGGGGAATTAACAGGAGGTAATTGATAACTGACATCCATTAGATATGGCATGTGGAACTAGAACAGTCTACCCCAGCAAGCGAAATCAAGGGTTCGGTTCGACATTTTAACCACCTGAAGAAGGCTGGAGTGTACAACGGCTGAAATGTTGTGATAAATATGGTGACAAAGATGAGGACAATAGTCCAAATAATGTAAATAGTGTAAATTCGAAGAAACAAGTATATATAATGAAAAATATGCTTATTGAAAAAGAAATGCACCTATTTAAATTTTTATGCGATATGTTAACTATGGAACCCAATGGAACAATAAACCTTCTTTTGCCATCTTTAACATTAATTATTAATTTTGAATTCAGAGTAAGTTTTATGGAAGAAATTTTTCTTTTAATGTAAAGACTTAAAATACATATCTCTTGATATCAAAGAATTTTATATAATTTATTTTCATTTGTTAAATTAGGATATATTTGCATTAAGGTGATTTTGGTGCTTTTTGTTTGTTTTGGAGAGTAATTCCTCACTAAAGAAAGTCTTCTCATTCTTCATTCCCTGTAACCCCTTGTGTCTTAGTGGCATTATCTCCTTGCTTGGGGTGAAATGATTTTTAAAAAAAAAAAGGAACTTTGAATTCTATAAAGAATCATTAAATATTACTTTTATATTTTTTCCCAAGCATTGCAACCAAATTCCCATGATCCTTTTTTTTTTTTTTTTAAAGAAACTTGTTTTTACACTCTCCTCAGTCACTGTTCAGTCTTTGTCTAATTTTAATTTAAGAATGCAAGGTTGTATCATGTTTACCTGTGTTTGAAACAGAATTAGCAGACCTGATTTTGGAGTCAGGCTGAGGCTGTCCAATTTACACTCAAGTAAAGGCAGGAATTTGCTTTTCCCTGGATTTCCTCTTGTCACTAACTATATTGATAAAATATCTGAGCACTAGCATCTCATGACAGCTGATGGGGGGGAAAATGTAAGTAAATAATTAGCTTACCTGCCCAGGTAGAATTAATGGCTGTCCAGACATTATGCAATGGATTTGAGGGTTGGAGGGCATGAAATAGAATCGGCTTAAGAGAGGGAATCTGAGGAGGGGGATTAATATAACGGGATTTCTTCTTCACCTGAGCATTACTTAGGTTTTTATCCCACAGTGTTTACTTTCTTGTTAAGAGTTAAATCCTGATTTTTTTTTTTTGTTAAATGCAGATATCTTCAATACAGAAATGTCCTTTTTTTTTTTTTCTTTTCTTTTTTTTTTTTTTATGTCTGCCTGTCTTGTCAGCTGTTAATTTTAGCATCTCTCACCATTTCTTTTGTTTTTTGTAAACTAAAGTTCACCGACTAGAACGCTAGAAGGTAGAGGGTTACTGAATGAGTGTAATAGAAATGAAAGAGGAGGTGGTTGGAAATGAAGATTATGAGAATAAGGACAACTGGTAACGATTGACTCTTGATATGAAGAGGTTAAGATCGTAGTATTCAGGGAAGCACCCACGCAGGAGTCAGTTCTGCAAAGTAGCAGTCCTTGGTGAAAAAAGCTGCCTAAGTGGAAGATTTTCCTTGGAATATGGAAGAAATGAGGGTTATTAAACTCCTTCAATATGGCATGATGTGTCCTATCTGTAATGGTCTGAACTGGTGGAACAAAATAATTGAACATATCTGAACATTTGGAAATGGCAATAGAGCAGTGGTAGGTTTGCTAGATTGTGTCTGTGGGGAAAGAGGCAGTAGGGTGGGAAATAAGTTGTCCCTTATAACACAGTGTAAACAATTTGGAACCCTATCAAGGCTGGCTTTCTAACTTTTTTTTTTTTTTTCTTTTTTTTGGCAGTCTATGCGTAAAGGCATTTGGTACAAAAATTTACTGGACCTTTTAAGGATTTTAGTTTTAATTTTTTTACATTTGCTTTTACAATGGTGCTTCCATAGTTAATGATGATTGCAATTATTTATTTACCTCCTTTATCAATATAAAAAATGTTTGAAGTAAAACTAGTTATACATATGGTAGATCAAAAGTGCAAAAATGCCCTGTACTGACTAGGAGCAGAGATCTGCAAGGAATTATGCAAACTATTTGGATTTGATTCTGCAGACTGGATGTGCAAATAGTGTAGTGGTTGGTGGCTCAGAAAGTAAAAAGGGAGAGCAGAGTTCTAACTCCAACCAAGTTTGTTAGATTCACTTTTGCATAAAAACCTTGGGGAAATGTACAAATACATCTCTCCTCTCCTGCAGCTATGGGTTAAACTTATGGGGTTCCTATCCTTGGGTTGCCACCAGTCTTGAAATGGTGACATGATAAAAACATCCATTCTCCAGCAGTTTTGGCAAATCATGGAGTTGGGTCTGCCCATAAAAACATACACTAAAATTATTAAGCCATGTGTGGCTATATTTTTTTATGCAGATTGTTGGTGGTTTGAATGTTTTATGGTTGGGTTTAATAAATAGAAAAGAGGTATTTGCCTAATAGAAAAAGGCATTTCAGTTTGCCTAAGTAATAGAAAAGGAAGGCATTTCAGTTTGCCTAAGTAATAGAAAAGGAAGGCATTTCAGTTTGCCTAAGTAATAGAAAAGGAAGGCATTTCAGTTTGCCTAAGTAATAGAAAAGGAAGGCATTTCAGTTTGCCTAAGTAATAGAAAAGGAAGGCATTTCAGTTTGCCTAGCCACAAGCTACTGACAGGTTGAACTTAATGAAGTGATTACTCCTTCCCTTTAAACAGTTTCTAAATCACTGGTTTGAAAGAGATACCTTTTATCACAGGTAACTTGAATGAATCAGTTACCTGTGTTTGACATTTCTTTGCCAACAGTGATATAGAAAAATTGTTTCTGTGTATTCATTTAATATGATTTAATAAAGGTGAATGTTTAACTTATATGGTGTGCAAGTAAAATGCATAATAACATAAATACAGGTATTCAGGGTGGGGGTTAACCGATTAATGATGACCATTCCATTTTTGAAATGGTAGGGAATATTGGATTATAGGCGGAAACCAATAATGCTGGAAGTTTAAAAAAAAATTAAAAAAAAATGTTAATTAATACCAGATTTAAAAAAATGATTATTTTTTGAATATCAGATTTTTTAATTAATACTAGATAAAAAAAAATATTTTTGTAATTAATATAACATTTAAAAAAAACAAAAAACAGAAAAACTTATAGATTATAACTAAATTTGAAAAAAAGTTGGAATTTTAAACAGATTTTAAAAAAAAATAATTTATTGAATTAATACCATATTAAGAAAATATTTTTTTTATTTTTATAATTAAAAAAACCCAAAAAAACTCTAGATGATATCCAGATGTAAAAAGGCAACAAACATTTAGAATTAATACTACATTTTTATTAAAAAAAAAAAGTTTTAGAATTAATACCAGATTTAACAAAAAGTTTTGAAATTAATAATAGATTTAAAAAAAAAAAAAAAAAAAAAACTTTCAGAATTAATACCAGATTAAAAAAAAAATTTTTTTTTTTTAGAATTAACACAAAATTTTATTCTTGCCATTAATAGATTTCTTCATAGATAAAAAATGTTGTAGTTTTTATAATACTGCATTGCGTCTTTCACATCATTAGTAAGTGTTGACATTGACTGGATGCCTGCCCATTGGTGACCACAAGTTTTTTTCAATACTTCACTTTTTCTCAGTATTTTAGCTGGGGTTATTTATGCTGTCGTCATTTGGAATTCATTTTCAATTCTTTCAGTCTTTTTGTTTCCTCTTATTCATAATTGATCGTCACAAAAATTACTTTTTGTGACACAAATGTCTACAGATGTGCGTCATTTGTGAGAGGATTTTGTGTGTCCAGCTGTTCACACATCAATATCTCCTGTGTCCTTTACTGCACTTGTGTTTATCTAGATGAGGGGGGTGCTAAAAAGTTTCCAACATGGCCAATTTTCCAAACTATTATCAATAATCAGAATTTATTTTTTTAACTGCTTCTTGGTCTGGCTGATAATTTTTTTTTTTTTTTTTTTTTTTTTTGTATTCAAATAGTTATATCCAGATCACGTAATCTCATTAAACCGAGGAGGTTAGAAGTTTGACTGAAATGTACTAAAATGACTGCTGCTAACCAAAGTAGTCATTGTAATGAATTATAAATTATTTTTACTAGGTTGTGGGTTGTTTTTTTTTTTTTTTTGTTTTGTTTTTTTTTTTTCTTCCTCTTAAGGAAATTTTCTAATCAGACCATGGAGATTATTAGAACTAAGCCATTTACAAATTTTACACTTTTTGGCCTTTTTAAATGATTTCCCAACCTTCAATTTTATTGAAACACTCTCCGCTTCTGTGGTTGCTTTTTCAGAAAAATTTCAGCACACTTTCCTCATATCAGGCACCAAAGAATAAGAATTGTTTGACAATTTGTTACCCCCTACTTTTTTCTGCTCTTTTAAATGCATGGATGTCTGTACAAAAAGCAGATATCCTATCTCAGGGTTAGGGTGTGTCTTAGATGTACTTGAAAGTATGCCTCTTTGACTGTCGAGCATTTATCTTAGTGTCTCCTTTCAGAATGGCCACCATCTGTCTTGTCACATTGTACATAGGCAATTTTTTTCCCTCCCAAGACAACATGAGATTTAATGAATTAAGTTATTCTGACTGCAACAATCACACAATCAAGGAGCTCATTGCCAAATGAGTAACTCTTTGGGAAAGTGTCTGTTCATATATGTACAGTGAGGTTCCCTCTACTTAGTTGCTAAATTACACCAAGGCTGCACAACTGGTTTTTAAAATATTCAATAACTTTACTATATTGCAGACAGATTATATATTCATCCACAGACTGTTTTGTTGTATCACAGCTTATTAGTGTGGCTAGATATCTGATTACTTCAAGTTGGGATCAAAATCTGACTGATTTGGCATCAGTCAGAGATTCTACCCCCAAGCTATCATCATACGGCAGAGAGAAAGGGAAATTTTAATGTTTTTACTATGCAAAAAACGCCAGTAGCTAGGCGAGCTCAATTCGCGTAGAAGAGCATTGCATTAGCTGCAGCATCCACTGTTTTTAAAATCACCCCTTCCTCTCCAAGAGCTCAATCAAATTATTTTGAGAGCATAGTCATCGACAGACACTGTTTTGCTCTATCACAGCTTATCAGTGTGGTTAGGCATCTGATTGCTTCAAGCTGGTATCAAAACTTGACCGATTATGGGGAAACAAGTTTGACGGTGAAAAAATGACTTTTCATGTGACGTGTTTCGTCTTTTAGGACTTCATCAAACTAAGTTTATGTTTACATTGTGCATGAACAGAATTTTAAATTTAAAAATGATTTTTTTTATGTGTTTGGGGTCTATAATCTATCCTATTTCATTTAGATTCTTTTTGATTGTTTCCATCACATTTGTTATTAAATATCCCACAAATGATAATAGAAGATCTGCCATGAATCATGATTACATTGTAAAAACTTGGATGCAAATTTACTGTGGATGATCTAGCAATTAAGGCACTTTCTAAAGATTTTCATTATAGTAAATGGTTTTCTCTTTTAATTAGAGTAACATTTTTTAAAGTTGTCATACATCTCATTACGGTGAGAAACTAATGCATTTCACGTGTTATTTTGTAATAGATCCCTTTTGTGTTCATATAATCTTTTATTAAAATTCCTTGAGTTTCTCCTATGCTGTACCTGTGACAATCATCACAGTGATAGAGTAAATTCCTCTTCAAGTTTTAACTTATTATTTTGGTTTGCATAAGTTTTTTTTATTGTTTTAGACATAGTTGTGACAAATTTTATGTTGAGTTTAGATAAATTCTTTCCCCTAAAATTATTCTTAATATATAATCTAAAGTTGGATTGTTCATCTTCATTTTGGATGGAAAATTTGTTCCTATTACTTATTTTTGTTTCTTTTTACCAGATTTATTGGAATGGCCTCTTTTTGCATCTGTGGTTTAATTTATTTATATGTTGAACTAGTCTAACACTAGTTCACGTCCCTGTTTTCTAAATTTCATACTAGGCAAACTAATATGGAAATTATAAATATTAAAATACCATAGACTTCACTACACACAGGATGCAATGGATAAATTGTCATCCAAATTGCACAAAAATGAAAATAACACTGACATCTCATTTTAACAGATATATTTACCAAAATTATACAAAAATGTCTTAAAATACAAGAGTAAATTTATTCAATAAAATCACCGTTGGCTCCAGATGACTTCAGAATCTCCTGCAACTCTTCTGGGCAGTCTCCTTGTTTAAGTTGATGACTGCTGCCATAATGCTTGCCTTCAGTTCATCTTTGGTGCTACAAGGAATTTTGTTGGTCTCTGTGCCCAACCCATAATAATCAAGAGGGTTGCAGTCTGGAGAGTTAATTGGACAGATGCAAAGGGTGATATAGTCACAAAAATTGTCTGACAGCCATGACTGCATTCTCCCGCTTGTGTGGCATGGTGCAGAGTCCTGTTGAGAGACATAGGGTCTTCCACCAGCCACTCTCTTGCCCTAGTACAGCACTACCTCCTCAAGGCCCTTGATGTAGGCCTTCGTGTTGAGTCTGAGGACCTATTGGAAGATGAATGGAGGGATAATGTCGCCATCATTAGTGATCACTCTGAACACCATGATGTTGACTAGATATATCATCCAACGCTTTCCAAATCCTCTGCTCTGTTCTCAAGCACTCTGAAATGTTTGTATTGGAGCTTCTGGCACAAATGCCAAGCAGTACAGCATATTGTTTCCAAATTACTGGCAGAGTGAATTATATCATGGTGCTCTTTTTCTCATGGGCGGTCCCCAACTGACAATACTGTGCAGTCAACGAAATCACAATCAACTCGCATGTGTAAAATTAAAAATATAAAATGGCGACAATTTATGCATCGCATCTTGTATTATCCAAAGAAAATGGCAAGCAATATTGGATATAGTTAAATTTCATTAAAACAAACCAACAGTTGGACTTAAGGCCATTGCGTGAACAAAGGCAAAATACTGTGCTGACCCAGGTTTTAGTTGGACATGCATATCATAGCCATCTACACCTCCTTAAGGCTGAACCCCACCCATGTATACTTGTGGACACTGATTAATTATAAAACAGATAATGAAAAAATGCCAAGGACATACATACATATGCTGTAAATACCATAATATACCAAACTTCGAACTACTATTTGAAATAAGTCCCTGTTTCTCAGTGCTAATACCCTTGGGAAAGGTATGAATCTTCTTCATCTCCCTACTCAGCTATGGGTAAATAGCAGGACAGACTGGGTTCTATAGCCTTGAATGGCAACTGGTCTACTGTAGAAAGAAATGGCAACCTACTGTGGTGAAAAAAATCTGCCTCGTCAGTCATGTATCAAGAGATAGATGATTGCCTAAGCGTGTATCATGCATGTCACATAACTGACTGAATCTCTTGCAGATACAGCACCACACACACAAAATATATTCTACAAAATATTTGTTTAACAAATCAAAATATTCACATGCAAAGAAAATCTGTCTACAAATAAATCACAGAATAAACATAAAAAAAAATTACACAACGTGAAAAACTACTTAATTTGGTATGAAATGACCAACAGGGTTTGGTATATTTTACTTTACCTTCATCCCAGGTGACCCATTGAGACAGCAAGAGAGCAAACAAGAATTTCTTTTTTTTTTTTTTTAACTTTGATTTTCTAAAAGGTTTATCCTTTGTTTCTTGTTTAGGATTGGGTTTCCAGTTCCTTCTGGAAATTATTTCAACTCTATACTTCTAATGTCTCCATCTGAAGTCAGAAATTTTATTTACTACTTATTTTTAATGTTTTTTTTTTTTTTTGTTTTTTTTTCCTTAATATTACCCGGTTCACACTCCTCCCCAGTTTTTTGGACAGGAGTAGAGGTTTATCCTGTGTTTATCCCTTGTTTCTGGTTCCTTCTGGAATTTACTTATACTCTACTTTTAATGTCTCCACCTGAAATTTTATTTACTATTTATTTTTATATTTTTAATGTTTATTTTAAAATTTGTTGCCCGGTTTACAATCTTCCCCAGTCTTTTGAACAGGAGTAGTGGTATATCCCTTGTTTCCTGTTTAGGATTGGGTTTCTGGTTCCATCTAAAGTCTTCTCATTCTCTTCTCCCAGTAGCCCCTTGCGTGTTAGTGGCACTGTCATCTTGGTGGGGGTGACTCGATAAAGAAAAATTCAGCAGTATTCAAGCTTCTGTTGCTATTTCCATGTTTTTTTTTTTGTTTTTTTTTGTTTTGTTTTTCTTAACTATAATCATAGTAGATGGTGACTAAGCTACTTTGCTGGTGGTCAAACTACAAACAAGACACTTAAATAACTGACCAGCTTGAAGCAACTTAAAAGCTGAAAAATCTCACTCTACAATTGCTGCTAGTACAATGTAACCCAGTACTACCTGCCACATGTTTGGGTCATCAACAACTAAACTTGTTCTCCCACCACCCCAACTGCATGAATTTAAGTGTGCTACTAAATTGGTAACTAGGTCTCATCGATGCAATTGCCATTTCTACTCTAAAAGTTTTTTCTCGCACTTCCCACCTGAGAAACTTGCTTCTGATTTCTTGTTTCCTTGATAACAATAATTTTCAGAATTTTAAATGCAACATCATTTGCCATCTTCTGTCTTCTTGAAGCCTGTTCCTTTTTTTGTGTGTGTGTGTCCTTTCCTCAATCCTCCCCATTTTCAGTCTTCTCTTTCACTTTCATACCCTGTAATCCCCTTATATTCTAATGATATTGTTGTCTTGCTTGGGTTGAAACGATTAAAGTAATAACTCCTCACCCCAGAAATTCAGATTTTTTTTTTTTTTTTTTTTTTTTTTTGCTATACTAATTATCATCTTTGCACTGGGACGCCATTGCAAGGGAGATAACTCTATATCAGAATGTTGCAAGCTGTTTATAATCCCATGAGATTTAAAAAAAAAAAAAAAAAAAAATTTGACTTATTGAAAGAGAACAGAATCATAATAATTGAAAAATTTTCATTTTTAAAAATGTTTTATTTTCATTTTATTTAATGGTATATGTAAACTAGTGTAAAATAATGTATTTGTTGCGTTGACTTGCCCCCACGACCTAACAAAGAAAAAAAAGAAAACTTGCAAATTTAAAGAAATAATTTAAATCAGTTAGAAAAACTAACCCACTTTTTTTTACATTTGATTGAATATAACGAAAATGTAAGTTTTACAAGCTTTTGCTTTGAATGCCAAATCAATTAAAGGACGTTCTCTCTTTGAGCCTTTCAATTTTTCTCAGGTTTATGGTGTTGGGCAGATATTTTGGTTGGGCTTTTTGTGTGTTGGAATAATTTGTTTGGATTTTATTATTTTGGTTTGTGTGGTTTTGATGATTATGTATTGTGCCAAGATTAAAATATGCTTAACAATTTTTCTTCTTTTTAGATTCAGGTTGTATTTCAAGCATTGAATGCTTTTTTTTCTCTTTTTCCTTTTTTTTTTTTTTTTTCTCAAATCCTGTTTTGATTTTAATGCCATTATTTTTTTTCCTTTTTAAACTGTTTTTCACTTTTTTTTTTTTTTTTTTTTTTGCAAGCTTTTTAATTGCGTTTCCATTTTAAAAAAAAAATTTTTTTTATTTATTTTGTTTTTTTTTAAACATGCTCAATAATTATTGTTTCGGTTTTCAGCCTTGCACCCAAACGCCACCTACTACTGTTGTGAGTGAACTAGGGGGAGATAAGTCATTGGCAAGTTTTATCAATTTTATCCCTTGATATTAGGCAGTAAAGCTTTTACCTCAAAGGGTGTTTCAATAAGTCGAGATATTGTTGAAAACGGTCAATACTGAAATATTTTTCATCTAAATATTTTGGGATTTTTTCATTTTTTTTTTTTTTAAATCTGACAATATTTTAACTAATTTGTATTTCAAAACTATTTTATGTCTTTTATAAAAAACACTTTTTTCTTTTTTTTTAAGACATGAAAAATTTGCATTAAAGAGTTGTCATAAAAACCAGAAATTTAAAAAAAAAAAATTCCTGTTTTTGAGATATCATCCAGTCAAAATGAGTTGTTTGCATCATGTGATCACTTCAACTTGTTCTTTTCAGTAGGTCATTTACCAAAGAATTCTCCAGAATAGATTTTATATATATTTTTACTAAACATTAAAAATTAATGTTGTCAAAACAACTATTTCAGTGGTTTAAAACAGTTTTTCTTCCCATTAAAAGCAACCTTTCATTTGTTTTATTAAAATATGGACACTCACTTGAACATTTGGGATATCACAGGAACCCAGTGTCATCATTTGTCTAATAGGAATATAAAAGTCTTTTAATGATAATAAATGTTCTAACAAACTCTACCCTCCTTGTTGGTGGCATTGGTAAAATCAGTTTCTAATGACTATAAAGTGTTGTGGGGTGGTAATTTTCTGTTATTAAGAAATAAACTGAACCCTTTATAATTATTATATATTTATATTATACATAGAAAAAAAAAGAAATTATCCCATTAATGCTTACCATCCCAAAAATAGGTTATTGGTAGAAACCAATATTTACTATTAGATTCTTATTTGACTTTTAATATTATGTTGGTTATTAATGGGTTGACAACTCACATTTGAAGTAGTAATGACTTATGCGAGTGATTCTACTGGGTATTAAGTGGGGGATCTGTTTTTTATTGTTGCTGTTAAGTAATAAACTGTTAACAAGTGTTAATGAATATTAATTTAATAATTATAAAAAGTATATTTAAAGGCTTGCATATATAATAATAATAATAAAGATTCATCAAAAGCTGGTGTCGTTATTGACAGCATAGGTATATATATTTATATATATGTGTGTGTGTGATATACACACCTTTTATTAGATCCTGAATTACTCCCCCCCCCAAAAAAAAAAACGTGAATCCAATTTTCAATGTACGATAAATTACAATTGTCCATTATTTAAAAAAAAACAAACCCTGAAGCCCCACTTATTGTAGTGGGAGAAGAAATCTATAAAAACAAACCAAAGTATTAGTAAGACTAAATGCAAAGCCCTGGCAAGTAATGAAAAAAAGGAAATCTAAATGAAGGAAGGTAGTGCTTAAGGTCTAAATGAGTAAGACAGAACAAATACGCTACCGGGAGACATGACTCAAAAAAAATTTACAAAGTTCAGACTTCTACTTTAACACACACACACACACATATATATGAAAATTTCTCCGAATTAATCAGTAGAGAGACAATATTTATGAATAAAAATGACAATAGGAAAACTGGTAATTGCTGATGCGTTTCGTCCAATGTGGACTTTATCAAAGCAAAATACGAAAATGAAATTAAATGAACAAAGTAACTAATAAAAACAAAAACAGAATGTACCTAGCAACTGGAATGTAGAGAAACGCTATTTTCATATTTTTAACTGAAAAATAACGTCAGTAATTGTCACGTGTAGAGAATATTGTCATTATATCTGTGTTGATGTATTCAAACATTTTCTTTTGATTTTATGAATCTGTTGTGTATATTTGTTTGTAAGAGCATTAATTTTGTTAAGAAAGGTGAAATACACAGTTATAATGACAATATTCTCTACACGTGACAATTACTGACGTTATTTTTCAGTTAAAAATATGAAAATAGCGTTTCACTACATTCCAGTTGCTAGGTACATTCTGTTTTTGTTTTTATTAGTTACTTCGTTCATTTAATTTCATTTTCGTATTTTGCTTTGATAAAGTCCACATTGGACAAAACGCGTCAGCAATTACCAGTTTTCCTATTGTCATTATTATTATTCATATATATATATATATATATATATATATATATATATATATATATATATATATATATATATATATATTTTCAAAAATTATAACAAACATGTTATAAAATACAAAAATAGCTATTTTGTTTCAACACTTCTGGTGTCTTATCAAGTGATTGTATTGAATGTTCTACATTCAACACCATCACTTGATAAGACACTGGGGGGTGTTGAAACAAAATGGCTATTTTTGTAGTGATTTTATAACATGTTTATGTTATAATTTTCGAATAAATTATATTTGAGCACTCTTAAGAATAGTATTTTTGGTTATTGGAATTTATTCTGTATACACTAATCTTATACTTTTTGTGTGTGTGTGTATATATATATATATATATATATATATATACACACACACACACACAGGGTGCGATGGATAAATTGTCATCTAAATTGCGCAAAAGTGAAAATAGCACTGACATCTAATTTTAACAGATATATTTACCAAATTTACACAAAAATATCTTGAAATAATAAAAAGTAAATTTATTCAATAAAATCACCATTGGCTTCAACCACAGCCTCCAGACAACTTCAAAATCTCCTGCAACTCTTCTGGACGGACTCCTTGTTTATGCTGGTGAATGCTGCCATAGTTCTTGCCTTCATTTCATCTTTGATGTTACAAAGGAATTTTGTTTCTCACAATCATCTGCGCCTCACACATAATAATCAAGGCTGTTGCAGTCTGGGGAGTTAGATAGCCACATGTGAGGGGTGATGTGGTTGCAGAAATTGTCTGACAGTCATGACTAAGTTCTCCTGCTTGTGTGGCATGATGCAAAGTCCTGTAGCCAGACATAGTCTTCCAGCAGCCACCCTCTTGACTCAGTGCAGCATTACCTCCCCAAGGCACTTGATGTAGGCTTCTATATTGAGGCTCTATGTGAAGATGAATGGAGGCATAATGTCGCCATCATTAGTGATCACTCCAAACACCATGATGTTGATTGGATATATCATCCAACTCTTTCCAAATCCTCTGCACTGTCCTCAGATTTGACACCCTAACACTCTGAAATGTTTGTATTGGAGTTTCCAGTGTGAATGTCAAGCAGTACAGCATGCCATTTCCAAATTTCTGGCAGAGTGAATTGTCTCATGGTGCTCTTTTTCTAACAGAAAAGTGCCCAATTGACCCTACTATACCATTCAGTTGACGAAAACAAAACCAAGCATACATACACAAAATTAAAAATATAAAATGGCAACAATTTACCCATTGCACTGTGTGTGTGTGTGTATATATACATATATATATATATATATATATATATATATATATATAAAGTGAACATAGAAGTCAACACTTAGAGGTGACAGTCTGTTTCATGCTAGATGCAATTGTCAGGCCATGAGTGGTGTTATTTTTCTTGGCTATTATATATATATATATATATATACGGGTCAGTGGTGCATTGTGGGTAGTCTATTTTGGCAGTTTATTTTACCAGAAGTTGTTTATTTATTTATTTGGGTTAAATTATTAATATTTGGGTTAATAATTCAACCCAAGTAAACGAATAAACGACTTCCAGTAAAATAGCCGCCAAAATAGACTACCCACAATGCACCACTAAGCCATATATATATATATATATATATATATATATATATACGCACACACAAATAGCCGAGAAAAATAACGGCACCCGTGGCCTGGCAATTGCATCTAGCATGAAACACTGTCGCCTCTAAGTGTTGACTTCTATGTTCACTTTTATATTTACACACACACACACACTCTCTCTGATATTGAGCATGTTATCCCATAAATATAGCACATCTTAAGACTATATTTCTTTATATATATATAGGTGTATTTAGGCAGCAAGAGAAGTTCTTTTAAATAAGTTTTGTTAATCAACACTGATATGGTCTGTATGTCCAGTTTCTTATTAATTATCAAGTTTGTATATAAATGACATCATCTTTAATTGACTCAAAATTTGTTGCAGCAATGCAAGGAGTCTTGGAATTAACCAAACACATTTTTATGAACAGTAAGCATGGAATTCATAATCAGATTAAAAAAAAGAACTGAACGTTGAAAAATTTTACCAATTTTAATTCTGGTCTAAAACAACTTAGTTGGAAAAACTTAATAAAAAATTGGGTAGAGATAGACCTTGTTGGTGTGTGTGTGTGTGTGTGTATATATATATATATATATATATATATATATATGCTACAGGAAAAATGTTTCATTTCTTTAAAAGAAAAAAAAAACTTTAAAAAGAAATTTGTATTTTTTTTTTTTTTTTTAAGTAAAAGATACAATATCAGTTCATTGTATGAACTTTTATTTTATCAAAAATAGAAGAAAAAACTTTTTTTTATAGTTCTGAATTCAGAGTTATCTTTCCTTTAGACGGCTGCCATTCAAGGCTAGACATCAGTCTACCCTACTAAATCACCCTTATCGCAAAAGTATTAGTGTGAAAGTAAACACAACAGACTAGATAGTCATTTGAACTCAGCTTGGCAGTTCCACTTTCAACAACAATAACCATTACACAACTTGAATATTTTTAATTAAAAAAAAAAAAAAATGAACTAAATTTTTATTTTTTTATTTTTTTTTTAGTAAATATGGGAACTGTTTTATAGTTAAAATATTTACATAATTTTTGATGTCACCATCACTTAGGATCCATCTTAAAAAGACAAAATAAAAATTTAAGATTTCTGTTTTACATGGCTGGCAGGGCATTCCCATTTTGACAATACAGCCTTATGCCAGACTTTAGCTGAAGTAATATGTAAATGAGCAGGTGTCCTTGCCTAAAACAATTGGGAATGATTTCTGTTTCACTGTTAATTTTATGGAAATTTCACTTTTCTCCTCATAAAACCTTATATGGTATTGCTATTAGAAGTCATTTCTATTCTAATATGGGATCAAATATTTGTCTGTAGGTCCAAATAGTTGGATAATTTGCTCTTTATTGAAAGCAACCAAAGATCTTAACATATTGAACCACTCTTTTTTATGATTTTTTTTTTCTTTTTAATTTAAAATTTTAAAAATAACAAAAACTGTAAAAGGAAAACTAATTTTAATTTTATTTAACTAATCATAATTATATTTTTGGTTTATTAAAGTTTTTTTTTTTTTTTTTTTCTTAACTTTTCTTAATTTGTTGATAAAAAGATTTATCATCCATTTAAATATTTAATTACTTAATTAAAATAATTTCTTCTAATGTTCATGATACTAATTTCATAAAAAAATCTGACTGTTTCTTAAATGGAAAAATTAAACAGTAAAATTTTTTGAACAAATATTAGTTTTTATTTATAAATATATCTTTTAAACCCTTACCTTTTTTTTTTTTAAGCCTTACTGTGTTATGCCAACCTAGACTCCACTACCCTTTACCGTTTAGGAAAAAGAAAAAAGTTATTTTTTTTTTTTTTTCTCTTTTTGCTCTGAATGAAAATTAAAAAATGAAGCTTACCTTTTTGGAGAGATTTTTCTCACCTTCAATCTTCCCCTACCCCTAAAATGAATTTGACTTTTTGCTCACCATTTAAAAATTAAAAAAAACAACTTTTTAATTGACATTATTGTTCATGTCACATATGTAAATTGAATATTTTAATTAGTTCCTTAAAAAAAAAAAAAAAAATTTTTAAATTAAAAAATTTTTTATGAATAATTTTAGATACCAAAAAATATAAAATTATTATTTTTTTTTTTTTTTTTTTTTTTTTTTAATTTAAAATTTTAAAAAATTATAAATATTAAATTTGTTTATTTTTTTACTATAAAGATAAAAACTGTTTTGTACAGGCATATAGTTGCTATCAGTGTATAATATTTTCTATCTGGTGTATATTTGCTATCAGTAATTTTTTTTTCTTGGAAGTAGGAAAAAAAAAATAGGTTCATAATAAATACTAATGTCTTTAGTACAATTTTTCAGTCTTGCTCTTTCCTGTGGCCCTCACCTAAACTATGACTAATTCCAGGGGAACCAGCTTCCTGGGCTGCATCTCCCCATTGTACTCGGGGGGGGGGGGGATATATAGGATATTCTCTGATATTCAAGAAAGTAAGTGCCAAAGTGGGGTAGACAATTTTTGTCAATACTCACAAGTCTTGAGTCTCACTTGAAATCACCCACATGTTAAATCCACCCTCTGAGGGTGGGGTGTGTTTAATGAGAGGCTACTGGCTAAAAGGCATTGTACAACACTAATCTTTAAACCACAAAAATGGGATGTTATTTTTTTTTTTAATATGACGTTCCTTCAGGATATATATATATATATATATATATATATATATATATATATATATATATGATCATGGCTCTCCACAGATTACTTTTTCATTGTCTGTAAATTACCATGACGATTTACAAAAAATAGTGGAGTGGTTTCCTGTTGCATTCTCAACAGATTTTAATTTAGGCTAGTCTTTTTAGACTAGTTGCTACCTTTAGGATTTTTATTTAAAATAAAAATAAAGAAATCAGTCATGCAGCCTGATCTTCTGTATTTACTGATGCGATATTCATTGATGGTAGCCCTGAAGTATTATTCTGTCAACAAGTGAATATAAATGTTATCATAACAATGGAATATCTGATTAGCTAATGAGGGAATGTCAGACTGCTAATTCATGCTTTTTATTTTTTTTTGAATATAGTTTTACTATTAATGATTTAAGAATCAGAATTCTATTTTATATGCAATGATAATTCACTTTCCAAACAAAAATCATAGAGATTATTCATGAAGAAAATATAATGAATGTAATTGCAAAATGACTTAAATAGAATTGTCATTTTTTGGATGGTAAATTATTAAATCTAATTTTATCAAATCACGATTTGAATTTCCAGTTATCGGAATCTTTAGGTAGACATGATTAAACCCAATTTTGGGTGGGGGGGATTATTTACTTTATTATTTGCATTCAGGCTAATGTCGTCATCTTTTTCATTCACAATGTTTCGACCATTGTGCCCTCCAGCCTTCTTCAGGTGTCTATCAATCCAGGTAAACTTCAGGGTCTTTTGAACTGAACCCTTTATTTAATCTATAGTATAGGTTGTTCTTGTTTCACTGTCCATGCCTAGTAATGTCTTTTTTAGTACTGCTCCTCGGTCATTGCTCACCCAGTTTTCACTGAGCTTACATCTATACTACTCGACCCAGGGATTGAACTCACATTTACTATGCCACTAAATTCACAAACCAATATTTTAATCCTGTCGGCCTTTGCCCTGTGTAAGAAGGCCAGAGAACACAATGGCTGAAACATAACGATGAGGACATTAGTCTGAATGTAGATTATAATTCCTCATTCTTGAAATTAAGATGAAAATTTTAATTTGTTCTATTGATTATTATTTGTTCCTTGAGGTTTGTTCAATATTTTTTTTTTGTTTTCCTCAAATTATAAATAAATTTTGGCAATCGTTTAACTTTAGTAAAAAGAATTTCCTCAGAATACTAAATCTCTTAAGATGACTTTATTATCGTCAAATAAAGTATTTTATCAGTTAAATATTATTTCTAAAAGACACAAGTTAAAATATTTGAAATTAGAATTTTTGATAAATTTAAACTTTCTATTTGGTGAGAAAAAAAAAAAAAAGTCTAAAGTCATTTTAAATCCTTTTTATTGCTTGCTGTTTTTTCCTCCCTCTTCTATTTTTCCTCCCTCCTTTCATTTCCCCCTCTTCCTTTTTTTCTTCCAGTCCTTTTATTTTCTCCACCCTTTCCTTTTTTTTCTCCTTCTTCCCCATTTCTCAATTTCCCGCCTTTATGAATGTTGATGGATTCACCTTAGTATAACAGTTTCTGTATGAAACTTTCTAGCAGGCATGAACTTTTTCTTCTTGATTGAGAGTTGCACACATTATTATATTAGTTAGTGAATGCACCATTGTAGGTGTAGAGTGTTGTGGCCGATGGGGCAAAAAAAAAAAAATCCACCTCCCCCTTTTCTTTTCTTTTTTTTTTTTTTTTTTTTTTTTTTTTGAAAGTGGCAACATTTTTCTTTGCCTATTTTACTTATATTTTGCAATTCTTTTTTTAGCTTTTGATATTTTGTTTGTCTAAGAAATCTTGTACGTACATACGATGGTGAAGATGTAAACTAAATGATTTTGTTTTTTTATGCTTTTTTGTTTGTTTTTTTGTTTGTTTTTTTATTTTTAATATTTTCTGAGTAATATTGTCATTAATAAAATCTTGTGTTTATTTTAACTTTTGGGTCAAAAGTTAACATAATATGAAATTTATTTTTCTTATCTTTTGCTTTTTAATCTGAAGAACAAAGAGAAAGAAATTAGTCAAAAAAAAAAAAAAAAAGGCAATAAAAGATTGAGAAAATAATCCGAAACTTGTGTTTACTGTGTTTCTACTGAGTGCACTTTGGTGTTTTTCTGTTTGATAAAAGAAAATATTTGTTTATTTTCCAATTCCACTAATTTTTAGTTTTTGGAGAAGGCTTTTTGGTGAATGCCGACTTGTTCATTGCTCAGAACTGAGAATCTTGAAGAAACTAAGATAGATTCACCTATCACCTACTTCACACTCCTCCTCCCCAGTATTTTGAACAGAATTTGAGGTTTATCCGCTTATTTTCTGTTTAGGATTAGGTTTCTGGTTCCTTCTAAAATCTTCTCATTCTTTCACTCCCACTAGACCCTTGTGCCTTAGGGGCTTTATTGCCTTGCTTGTGCTTGCTCAATTATACTTATGTCTTCTTCACAAGTGAAGACACTTTGAACATTAAAGCTAAAGAAAAAGTTTGAAACAGTTCTTTCCTTACCTCCACCCACCATCCCAATTAAATGGTTAGGCAAACATTTAAGTAAATAATGATTTACAATTTTAAATGATTTATAAATAAATGATAATTATAATAATGATAAATAATAATAGATAATTTAAATGATGATTTACAATTTTAAATGATGATTTATAAATAAAAAATGATAATTATAATAATGATAAATTAATTAATAATAGATAATTTAAATGATTTGCAATTTTCAATGATTTTCACCTTCCTGTACATTGTTTATTTGCCATTATTACAAAAGTAACAAAGAAAAGACTACTGAACTAGTATGTAATATCGGTTCTCCTATATGACAATGAATGTTTGACTCTCATCAGAGATGAAGAAGAGACTTGACACAACTGAAATGGGATTCTACAAAAGGATATTGAGAATACCATGGACTGAACATTTGTGCAATGATGAAGTTTTAGTGAAATTGAAAATAGAAAGGTCACTTATGCATAACAGTTGGAATTTCTAGAGCATATAATGAGGAAAGAGGGCTTGGAAAATTTGACACGTACAAGACATATTGAAGGCAGGAGAAAGCAGTGCCTGACCTACATAACGAGTTTATGTAAATGGATGGCAGAACAAGGTTTAGAGGATATAGCAAAAAGAAAAACTTTACTAAAGGCTACAAAGGGCAGGAAGTTGTGGAGAGCTATGATCGCACACATCTTGAAGAGACATAGTGTATAGAAGAAGATTACAATCAATTGACAGCTATGATGGATGCTACTTTGGACTCTCACTGAGACAATTTGGAAAACTTTGGCATGTTTTTCCTAATGGAAAAAATGTCCTCAGATAAAAGAATTTTGTTTTATAAGAATAAAATTAACATTAGAAAGTGATTCCCATAATGTGGCTGAACATTTGATTTAAATATTCAATTATCCTTACAGCCTAATGAACTGAGGTGTTTATCCTGGGGGTGAATTACAGTGGAAATATTTTCTATTTTTTGTTTTTATATTAATTGATGAGAAAAAGAAATGGCATCTCTATGTGATGCATAATTAAATGCCAAATGTGAAATTGTCAAAAAAATGATCCCAATTATATTTGGTATGTTTTCTTTCTCCTTGATGAGATTTCTATTGACTTTCATTCTGCAAAATACAGGCATAAATATTTTTTATAGAAAAAATTGTGAAATTAATATTAGGTTGGTGCAAAAATAATGACGTAATAATGTCGTTTTTTGATGTTAAAAACACGTCAAAAAACGACATTATTATGTGATTATTTTTGCACCAACCTAATAATTATCTTAAATATTAGGTTGGTGCAAAAATAATGTCGTTTTCTCACATAACATGACATGTGAGAAAACAACATTTTTGAATGAAAATAATATATAAATTCTAATGTTCACAGATCTTTCCAGACTGGCCATCATTTAACACCTAACCCATCCTTCACCAAACTGTTATCAACAAGCGCTATTGTTTCACTCGGTCACTTTTTTGCTTTATGTATATTTTTTTCTCAAACAAATGTAAAAAAGTAAGCAACGTTTCACATACGGCTTGCTTATAAGCAGAATTGTTCATAACTTTTTTTGGTTCTCACCTGTTGAGGTGCAAGTGAAATGCACTGAAACAAAGTTGCATCTTTGTAGTGAGTAAACTGTTTTTGTCTATATGATAAAATATATATATATATATATATATATATATATATATATATATATAAAGTCCGCATTAACCAAATAAATGTTCAGCCTCTCTTTCTTGACTTAGTTTTTCAAAAATGTCATTCACTTTGCTAATTCAATTTTACTATCTAACGCCCTGACAATCAGATAAGATTTGGATTTCTTAATATTGAACACTTTAATTACAAGACTGATTGTCTTAAATGTGTTATCCGCTTCTCCAAATATACACTTGTTGACTGTTTTTGAAACCATGAATTTTTTTCTTTTTTAATAATAATAATAATGACGTATGTAAATAAATGAAGTTATTTTAAGTCTGTAAAATAAGATAATTTAAAAAAAAAAAAAAAACCTGTTTATAATTCTCCCTTATCTAAAATTCATCACAACAAATAGTGCAGTGCTTTTTTTGTATTTACATTTAAAAATCTTTTCCCAAGAGAATTTAGTCAACAAGTAATGACACATGTCTTCCTTTTCTTTCAAACAATTGTTTGCTTCTTGCAGCGTGTGTTGCATTCACTCCACCCAATTCTGTTAGATTAGAATGCCAAATGTATGGCCTAAATAGCTTTATGGTGAGGTTACAAGCAGTAACTATGGAAGGACATTGTGTCATAATAATAACCTGTGTTGGCTTTTTGTAGTGCTTTATTATTATTATTATTACGTCTTCTGCTAAAATGATGAAATTGATTGTAGTTTGCTGTCTTTTTAACTCCATTTGGGGCTGAGTAGGATGACTTAGTTTTTATTTTATTTACTATTTATCATCTTCCTAAATTTTTCTTTAAAATAATATTATAAATAGAAGATGAAAGAATAATTTTATATCTTTTAAAATTACTATTTTTAATGTTTGTCATCTTAGTTGCTTCTTTGTCAGGCAAAATTTTTATTTGTAGTATTTCAGTAAATAAATAGAAGGATTTTCTTTTGTAATTTGTAATTATGTGAAAAATTCAGGCTCGGTTTGTTTACACGAGTGAATTTTTTTTTTTTTACAAAGAGAGGAATTTAGTTTTCTCAAATTTTAGCAGAAATAAATAATTATTATTAAATTTAGATTTTACTTTTGCTTAAATTAAGTTTTTACTATTACATACACACACACTATATATATATATATATATATATATATATATATATATATATATATATATATATATATATATATATATAAAATAGCAATTGGTAGGGATAATTCCAAGGAGGACATTAATCCAAAGAGAACTCAATGTAAGTAACAGAGCAATATAATAATAATAATAAGTAAAGACAATTCTTAAAAATACATTTCAGTTATAATTTATTTCATGAAATAAATTATAACCAAAATGGATTTTTACGGATTCTCTTTATATATATATATATATATATATATATATATATATATATATATATATATATATATATATATATATATATATATATATATATATATATATATATATATTGTTTATGGAATCTTATGTCCTTTGGAAGATTGTATCTTCAACACTGAAAGCAAAGAACATTAAATTCTTACATTGGCTACACATGCACTACCCTCTCTTGTGGGTTAACTTGTCATTTGGCAAAACTTTGTGCAATTCTAGATGAACATATGTCAAATAATCATAATAATAAAGCCAATTTTAGTAGATAAAATTAAAATTTTATACAGGGCACTGCAAAAAGAGACTCCAAATTTTGGAGGTTGTTGTTATAAGAGAGAAGCAGCCAACATTAAATAAAGTATCTTTCTTTATATGGGATCATGTATTGAAGTATTTTCTTGTTTTATAAACATGAAAATTTCACTTTGACATTTGTCATCTTGATTGACTTGAAATTGGTTCCATGAAACATAAGAACGTCAGAATTAAACAAAACCAATTGTGTAAAATATACACAAAACAATCCTTGAAAACAAATGTAGCAACTTTCAAAAGTACTCAGGAAAGAAAAGAATGTAAAATAAAATTATGAACTTTGGCAAATTTAAAAAATTAATAAAAAAAATAAAAAAATACAAAAATTGAAAGACAAAACTTGTCCATGTTATTTTCACCAAAATACACCTCCATATACCCAAGTACAAGGAGGTTATACATGGAATAAAATTCCAGTAACCAAACACACTATTAAAGCAAATAATATTCAAATTTATAACATATGCAGTTTTGTAGTGTTCTTAAAATATGCATGGGTTATAAATTTGAATATATATATATATATATATATATATATATATATATATATATATATATATATATAATAAAAATCTATTAAACAATAGACAGGAGTTAACGTTTTTTTGCAGACATCATCAAATTTTAACATTGAATAATTGGCATAAAAACAAACAATAAAATAATTTTTAAATTCCATAGTCTAAATAGTTTAAATGCCCTACCAAAAAAAAATAAAGATAACCCTTTATGAAGTCATAAAAAAAACAAATGTTAGCGACTTACGGCAGTTTTTTTTTTTATATACACAAATCCCTTTCAGAAAAAAATAAAAAATAAAATAAAAAAATAAATAAATCTCCATAGACGTTTAACCAGACTAAACGATGTCATCTTCCGCTTTAAATTTAGACACCCCAACCTTACCCTGACTTGACGTCTTTGAATGTAACTGAGATATTGATACAAATTATTAACACCTTATGCCCCTTTTCTTTAAACAATTGCTCTAGCTGTTACCATTGTAATTTTAATTTCAATAATAAAAATGCTTATAATTTATAATGCTTATAAAATGCGTAAATTTCAAGAATAAGTTATTCCAGTAAAAATTTTGCTTGAAGATGGAACAGAGCTTAGTACTTTAATTCAATTTAATTCAAATAATTATATTGAAGTTTTCGGCTCTTGTTTTGAAACATGAGAACTCTTATGTAGCGTTGGAATCATATTTTTAAATAAATAATATATGAATGAGAAGAAAAAGACGAATGTAGTGTGGTGGTTATGAAGGTTTTCTTACAAAATTTAATTTTTCTTAAATTTTACCTTAAATACTACTTCTTTTTAAATTAAAGAAGTCTCAAAGTATAAAAACTGTAAAATAGGTTGTAGCTGCAACCATTTAGTCCCCAAAAAGGATTTGATGGTGGGAGGACACTTATTTTTTTTAATTATTTTTATGTATTTATTTTTATTAAACTTTTTTTTTTTTTTTCATTGAGAAAAATTTGCATCTCCACGTGGAGCTTATTAAAACGATCTGTTGATTAATTTCTTACTCTATACTGACGATGATCCCGGCCGATTATTAAGACCCTTCCCTTGTATTCGTCCCAAAGTGTACTAAAAGTACTTTTATCTTGTTCTTGTAAGAATTTAATCTCCATTTTGATGATAATGTTTTTGATTAGAGAATTGAATGGAAAATCGCTTAGTGTTATCTGTGCTACTGTTCTCGAAACTTACTATTTTTTTATTTTTTTTCATGAGACACATTTTCTTCTTCCATGCTAAAAGGTCGTGAATTGTTTGCATCTTGTGTCTTAGTTTTCTTTCTGGAAATTGGGTCGCATCTTACAAGCTGGAGAAAAAATTACATGTACCATTTATTTGTTGGCATAAGTTCTTAACTTTTGAATTCTGTATAAATGAACGTAAAGTGGAAATATTTTCCATTATTTTCATGGGCATTAAACATCTAGCAACAGTGCTGTTCTCATCTTCTTCTACTTTTTAACCTGTCATCTTGTTTGCTCAGCAGCCAACATACAAATTGAAATTTACCAGCAGCTTCTAATGCAAGGGAAGCAACTCTTGTAAGATTTTTTACTCAAAGAAGCCATTAAGGCTCCAATAAGTGCAGTTTAGTCAGGCACAAGGCTTCAATTTCAGAGATCTTGTTGAGTACAAAATCTGCTACACAGCAATGTTTATTGAATACATGGTTGAGATGTACAATTGGCATTGTGACCACAAATAATCATTGTAATTTTTTTTTTTTTACATATTACTATAGACCAGAGTTTTTCAAACTTTTTTTTATTGCAACCCACATCAAGAACCACATTTTGCATTGTGACCCCTTATACCTCCATGTAATAAATCAGACAAACTCTGTTCACTAGATTCATTTATTTAGCATCAACAATTTATATGTATATTTTCACTTGATTTGTATGTATCTACTTGTATGAATATAAAATTATTACTTTTAGAAAAACAAATTTAAAGGAAATTCCAGCACAAAGTTAAATATTTGAAAAATTTAATGAGATGGATATACATATACTTGTTTGTTCATAAGCAGCCAATTCCAATTGAAAACACAGAAAGATAATGCTACATGCATATCAGGTGCAGTGTAGAGCGTGTTTCTGTCCTTCATCTTAAATTAAGTTCATATAGAATGACTCTGTCATATATATATAATACAAGCTTACCTCGGTGAAAAACTAGTGATGATTTTTTTTTGAGTACTGTGTTCTCTCTCCTGACCCATTTTATTTATCTTGCAACCCACTGAAGAGTCAGGACCCACTGTTTGAAAAACCCTGCTATAGATTATGCACTTCAGGTCCCAAATATCAAAAGAAAAAAAAAACTTACTAAATACTATAAAGCTAACTGGGGGTTCAGTTTGCTATGTAAATTAATTGTAAATTGATCCCCACTAAGCCAAAACAGATGTGCTCATACATGAAATTTAAAAAAAAAAAAAAATTAATTTGAAATTTATAATCAATAGTAATATATATATATATATATATATATATATATATATATATATAACAATAGGTTACGAGTTGAAAAAAAAAAAAAAATTTTTTTTTGCATTTTATGAAAATGTGTATGAACATGTTTTGGATTCTATAGAGGGGATCAATTTACTATGAATTTACATAACAAACATTCCTATTGGAATTTTTATGACATTTTAATTAAAAAAAATTTTTTTTTTAATATTTCTGATTTGAAGAGTTTAATTGATAGTAATATGAAAACATTTTCTTGGAAAAAAAAAAAAAAAAAATGATCCATGTCACAAATGCCTGTTGTACAATTGCACTTAATTGATTTAATAAATGACAACATTACTGTGATTCTAAGAGGGTGTAAATTGACATATACCCTCTTTTACCCCTGCCTCCACTTTAAACTGATCTCTATAAGATGATATTGTAAAATCTGGCAAAGGTGAGCTGAGGTTGGTTGAAACACCTAACCAGTTGCTTTCCCAACCAACACTAAAAGGTAATATAGACATAGAAGGGAAATGACACTGGCGTAGAAGGAACATCGACTTTAGGAACAAAATGTCCATGGGAATGACTTCACAAGACACAGTCTTGCCAACTGCCGTTCTGCTGGTTTTCTTGTCACTCTTTTATTGAGAGCTGACCGAAACCCAGATCTAGACAAGTTCTGCTGCTCATGGGGGGAAAAACTTGGAGGTTAACTGGTTTTGGCAGACATGTCCTCATGTAATCTAGAGCCTCTTTTACATCTGATGCACGTTTCCCCACAGATGACATTAATAATATTCTGATAGAAAAACTTGGTTTTGTGAAATTAAATTTCAATTTAAAAAGAAAATTTGTATTAGGAATTTTTTATTCTGAATTTGTTTTATTCCCACTTCACAAAAAATGCACTTTGCCAACAAATTATGCAATTTTCTTAGCCAAACTTTAACCTTTTATATGCACAAAAGAAACAGTGTTTCAAAACGACACTTTCTCTCTTGACGCTGGTGTTATTTTAACTACCTTCACTTATCAGCAATGTTTGTTTTTAAAAGGCAATGATTAAAAAACTGATTTTAAACCATGTCCAGTTTTTTCTTCATACTGAAACTTTCTTGTCTAAATCAAAAGAGGAATTTTCTTCCAAGTAACAATCAAAATTCCTCCTATTAGCCACTAGATTCTGATTTTGTTCCATCTGGCCAATGTTGTAAAAATTTAGATTTTGTAATTTTTGCTTTTAGGTTCAGTTAATTGAACTTGTTAGAATCTCTTTTTTTTTTTTTTTTTTTTTTTTTTTGAGGAAATATTTAATTTAATTTCACCAACAGTTACTTCTCTCAAAACACAACTTGATCTTTGATACAACTGATATCCAAAACACCTACCTACTAAATTGACTACGTTAATAGCTGCCTTTGTTAGTGAAACTACTTGACAAAATAAACAAAACTGACTTTCAGTAGTGACGCTAAAGAATGCTGACCAATATTCCTACTTCTGTCCTTATTCATGACGATAGAGATCCAGATGACTTGACGTCTGTGCATCCCTCACTGACATAACTTTCTCAACCACACTATTTAATTCTTGATATTCTAAGAAGTTCCCACTGGGGAAAATGTCAGTTTTTTCATGGAAAACACTGCAGATATTGTTTGTTTTGAACAGAAGACAACAAGGTCAGGTTAGTGGTAGTTGGCAGGTTTCGGGTAAAGTTTGGTCTTTGGTGTAAATTTAAAGACCGTTTTGTTCTGCCAAGAACAGAGGCTGTGTGTTCTTGCTAAGATGTTAATTGTTATACTGTTCAAAGAAACTTTTCTTTCTTTCTCCCTCTCTTTCTTTCTTTCTTCCTCTCTTTCTTTCTTTTTTTTTCCCCCCAATATAGTGTGGGAGTTGGAATATTTTTTTTTTCTCCTTTTTTCCCCTTTTTTCCTTTTTCTTACTATCTTTGTCTTTTTCTTTCTCTCTTTGTCTTTTTCTTTCTCTCTTTGTCTTTTTCTTTCTCTCTTTGTCTTTTTCTTTCTCTCTTTGTCTTTTTCTTACTCTCTTTTTATCTTTCTCTCTTTTTATCTTTCTCTCTTTTTATCTTTCTCTCTTTTTATCTTTCTCTCTTTTTATCTTTCTCTCTTTTTATCTTTCTCTCTTTTTATCTTTCTCTCTTTTTATCTTTCTCTCTTTTTATCTTTCTCTCTTTTTATCTTTCTCTCTTTATTTTTAAAGACTTGCTGAAATAAAAACAAAATCTAACCACTTTTCAAGTTTGACTCCTCCTCCTCAATGTCATAAGACTCCCCCCTATAGAATATGGTGCCACAGCCCCACCACACTAGTTGTTGCCATGGTGGTTTCTGTAACAAGTAGGCTTTTACCAGGTGGAGTTATCAAACCTATGCCCAACTGACCGACAAAGAAGACAACTAGGCTGATCCATTGGCCCAATAATACAAGACTTGACATTAGCTCACTGGTCTTCGTATCAGCCAATCAGATTGCTTCTTGCATTTCTTGCACATCTCAGCCTTTCAATGGCAGTTTCTATGATAGTTTTGCTATGTTCTGTGATTTTATATCAGTTTTTATTTTTTTGTGTTCCAAGTGAAAGTTTGTGAAAAGGGCTCCGTCATCTTGGCACTGAAACTCCAAATGAAGCTCTGTTTCTCAAGTGTTAAACAAATTTCAAAGTTAGATATTGTCATTTTAATTATTTGTCCTAAGTTAGAGAAGGACATGCAGGTTGTATAAAAATTATTAGTGCAGAAAGTGAGAATGGCAAGTGCCGCTCTACACTAATGCCCTTGGAAAAAGCATGAATCCATCTCTTTTCCCTTCAGCTATGGGTTAAATAAGAGTAGACTGTGCTTTCTAGCCTTGGCTGACAGCTGGTCTAGAAAGATTTCATAATAAGAGGGTGTGCCTTTCATTGAAGCTTGGTGTAGCCATTCATTACAACTTATGCTCTGTCAGCCATTCTGGCTCCCCCCACTTGCTACTGGATTCTGGTGGAGGATACTGAGGGTGTGGGTGTCTAGACAAGAGTGAGCACTTTCAAAAAGGAAGAAAAACCGTTTATGTGTAGAGTTTGTTATTAGGTTGGTGCAAAAATAATGACGTAATGTCGTTTTTTGACGTATTTTTTAACGTCAAAAACGACATTATTACGTCATTATTTCTGCACCAACCTAATAAAAGTAACCTTTGTCATACTTTAGTATTCAGTAACACCTGTAATTTTCAGGAGCATTTTCATTCCCAGATTTGTACAGACCATAAAAATGGTTATTTTTGTTTTTACTATCGTATTTCAGTCAGTCTATTCTCTTACCATCTTTAAGTGTACAATCTATGTGAAAAGAATTATTGTTATCCAGAGTGTTGTGTGGACTATTGAACTTTGTTGCTTCATAGTGTTTTGACCAATCCGCTCTATGGCCTTCTGCAGGTGTAATTGGGATGAGGTCTAACTGATACATAGGAAACATTGCTGGCAAGTGTTTAAAAACAAAACCTTGGAATACATTGGCCTGACATATATTTGTCAGATTAATGTTGATTTCTTTGCTCCCCAAGATTTGGAGAGTGCTAACGTCTATAAAGAATATGGAATTCACTTGATTTAATTGTGTTGCAAAAGAATGGATTAATATGTGTGGTGTGCATTGCTGGGAATGAACCAAACCAATCAGTAGAATGTCTGCTATTATTGGCTAGAACTTTTTATTACCTAATCTAGATGCTTATTTGTGTCTTGTATATGTATACTATAAATTCTTACTGTTTAAATACCTGCATTTTAAAAATTAGTTGTAGGTTTATTGGTTATCTGTCTGTCCCTATAGGGATGAGGTAATAATAAGCTTTCTCAGGCAGGATTTTAAAATCATTTGGCAATTTTGGATATGTTGTAATCACTCTTTCTTTCTGTTTTTATTCTCTTGTTCTCTCTTTATTTCTCTTGTTCTCTCTTTATTTCTCTTGTTCTCTCTTTATTTCTCTTGTTCTCTCTTTATTTCTCTTGTTCTCTCTTTATTTCTCTTGTTCTCTCTCTCAGCCACACCCTAACAATTCCTTGCTTGTATCTTAACCATTCATTTATTGGAGATTTCATTTCTTTTCTTTTTTTTTTTTTTTCTTTAATTTAAAAATTTAATTTTTTTTATTTTTGTTCCTTTTAAGCGTTGAGTCGTAAATCCTGCACGGCCCCAATTTCTCTTCTCTTGTTGTTTCTACTTTTAATTGTACCTGAAAAGCTGAAATCCTAATCCTTTCGCTTTTCACATTAATCACTGAGCTTCGTTTTGAAACCCAACTTTGCAACAAGAATCGACAAAGTTTAACAAATATACCCACAAAAACAAATGATCTGTCAAAAGGATGATTTTCTTTTTTCTCTAGACGCTGTTATTCTATACTCCCTCGGCGTTTTTTTTTTTTTTTTTTTTTTTTTAGAAATGTTAATAACCTCAAAAATCTCTGAAACTGGATTTATGACAGTTTTAATTTTTTTTTTTTTTTTTTTTTGTATAAAGAACTGGAAACAAATATTAAACTTTATTTATTTACAGGATAAAATATATATGTTCAAACAACAATAAAAATTGAAGTTATAAAGCTTGTCTGTCATAATTAATAATCTAATACATAAGATACCTCCAGGTAAAAAAAAAAAAAAATACATAAGATACCTCCAGGTAAAAAAAAAAAAATACATAAGATACCTCCAGGTAAAAAAAAAAAAAAGACAAACTACTAATTTTTAAATAAGAAAAATGAAAATAATGAGTAAATAAAGATATGTAAACACATATTTCATTTTCATTTAAGCATGAATTAAAAACAATAATTATTTAAATGAGAGAGAAACAAAAAACACTTCTGGCCTTCTTCAGGTGGTTGGAATGTTGAATTGAATCCTTTATTTTGACATTCCAACTACCTGAAGAAGGCCCGAGCGTACAACGGCCGAAACGTTGTAATAAATATGGCAACAAAGATGAGGACAATAGTCCTAATAATGTAAATAGTGTACATAATAGCACATCTCAGAAATATAGACAGATACTGAAAGGCCGACACATTGTAATAAATATGGCAACAAAGATGAGGACAATAGTCCGAATAATGTAAATAGTGTACATAATACCTCATTTTAGAAATATAGACAGATAATGAAGGGCCGAAACGTTGTAATAAATATGGCAACAAAGATGAGGACAATAGTCCAAATAATGTAAATTGTGTACATAATACCTCATCTCAGAAATATATATATATAAAAAAAAGACAATATACCTATAATTCCCAAATAATTCTAAGAAAACCCGAGAATATTTAAGAAAACAAAATTTACTCATGAAACCCAAAATGTCATGTGAACCAATTGCAATACAAAAAATCATTTACCATAAAAAGAAAAAAAAGTCGGCAAACAAATCTTTTTTTTTTTTTTTTTTTTTTTATAATTCATAAATTTATAAAAATGTTCATGAAGAAGAAAAACTAAGCAAATGCATAACGATGAGAAATCTTGAAAAAGAAAAGAAAAAAAAATAATTTTCTGGGTATTTCTATTGTTTGCTCTCTTTGCATAAAATTCACTAAAATAAATTGAGATCTGATAAAGAAATTGTATAAATTCTGTTTCATGTTTGAGTTTAAGAAAAAAAAAGTAAAAACAAAAGTAGACATTGCAGATGTAGTATAATGTAATCGCAGTGTCAAGAGAAAAACTATGCTGTTGACAAGGATTTTTTTTGTGGGTATATTTATTAAACTTTTCCCCCAAGAATCTGTCCTGAGAGGACCATTCTGATTTAGACAATGCTTTTTTTTTTTTTCTATTTTTTTTTTTTTTTTAATTATTTTGTTTTCATTTCTATTCAAAACTGCCATTTGATTTGGTTTCCTTGTGTAAGTTAAATATTTTAAAACATTTATTTTAACAAGGCCACAATTTAAGTTTTCTTTTGAATTAAAGAAAAAAAAAAAGTCAGTTTTCATTTTGTTAATCTGTATTTCTTTTTGTCTTCTTTGCTTTTTATTCTTTTGTTTCTCTTCTGAAATCTCTGCTTCCTTTTTGTTTAGACAAGACAATCTGTAGCAATTGATAAAAAGCAACTGAAGATGAAAGCAATATTAGGGGGGGGAAAAATGAAGAACTTAAATGCTGCTTCAAAGAATAATAATAATAATAAAATACAATTGATATTACAAAATATGTAATGAGAAATGAAAACATCATCCCATTCAGTTTTGACTTTCTTCTTTTCTTGCTGTTCCATTTTGCAACAGTTTTTGATTTTTATTTACTTTTTTATATTAGTAGTTTTTTTTTTATATTAGTAGTTTTTTTAGTACATTTTTTATTTAGTACTTTCTTTTTTATTTAGTACTTTTTATCTAGTTTCTAGATTTTTGGACGTTTTTGTTAATTTTTTTGGTTTGTTATTTTTTGTTAATTATTTTTTTTAAATTTAATTTTTATTTTTTATTTTTAATGATTTTCTTTTTTTAAATTATTGTCTTTTTGTTTCTTTTGGAGAGTGTTGTGTTGAATTAATGTTTGTTTTTAATTTTTTATGGATTTCAATTTTTTTGCTTATTGTTATTTTCTGGTGGGTATTTAATTTTGGGCTTTGTGGTTATTTTGGTTTTTGGGTGGTGTCATTTAGTTTTTTTTTTTGTTTTGTTTTAGTTTTTTATTTAGTTGTTTTTTTTTTTTTTTAGTGGGTACAAATTCTTTATATCTTTTTGAGTAGGAGTTTGTTCTTGAGTTTTAAAAAATTTCTTTTTAGTGTTTTATTTCATTGTTTTTATTATTTTTTTATTTGATCAGTTTTTTTTTTTAATTTTTTTAATTTCTTCCTATTCTACTTTGTCAAGTACAACAAGAGAGACTGACTCTAATGTGTCTACCAGGTAAAAAAAAAAGAAAAGAAAAAAAGACAAAACAAAACGCTTTTTTAAATGACATAAATTTTCCCTTTATTTTGTTGAAGTTTTAAAAATCTTATTTTCATTGCAGCCAGGAGAAAAATATTTATTGCCTCCAGTTAAAAGCAAGGATCGATTCCGGAAATGTATGGTGATAGACCTGGATGAGACCCTCGTTCACAGTTCTTTCAAGGTAACTTAATGGGGAAGCGATTTTTCTATAGCATTTTTTTTTCTTTCTTTCTCTTTTTCTTGGCCTATTGGCAAAACTACTTGAAAAGGCTTTGGGTTTTACAAGATTTCAATATTTTAGAGAAAATGCATTTCTACAGAAAGGCACAATCTCAAAGAAATTTTTTTTTTTAAATTAAATTTTCTAAAATTTAGGGAGCAGTTCAGTTTACAAAGTCATTGCAAATTGATCCCTGTATGCAAACTAACATAAATGAATTTTGTATGTATGTATGACCGGATTTAGGCTATAAGAAACCCCTGGGCTAATAGAATTGGGGGCCACCTTCATTATAAATGTCCCCGCTACCCCATGTGTGTCTCCCTCTTGAAAAATTTGAGGCCACCACTGGTAATTTTTTGAATTTTAAATTGGCCCTAAAAGTTGTAATTTAAATAAGAGAAAATTATTATATATGGTTAAAAAAAATGTGGGACAGATTTTTATTGCTTGAAAAAAAAAAAAAAATATTTTATGATTAAATTTTGCTCTTGTCAAAATATCCTCCTTCAGCCTTGATTACTGCAGCACAAATTTTTGGCATTTGTTGCAAAAGTTTCTCAAATTATAAGTTTAATAATTGATTCCATTCTTTTTTCACTGACTCTTAAGAGCTTTTTTTTTCTCTCTCTCTCTCTCTCTCTCCATTCTTCAGTCAAGGTCCATGCTAATTCTAGGGGGTGGCTTCAAACTTTTTAACTGTAGTGTGTGTGTGTATATATATATTTATATAATCATCCACAGGCAGACTTTTTCACTGTATCACAGCTCATCAGTGTGACTAGACACCCAACTGCTCAAAACCTGACCGATTTGACTTCAGTCAGAGATTCTACCCCTAAGCTATCATCACACAATAGAGCAGAAGGGAAATTTTAACATTTTTACTATGCAAAAGACGTCAGTAGCTAGGAGCACTTGATTAGATTAGAAAAGCATTGCATTAACAGCAGCAGCCACAATTTCTAAAATCACCCCCTTCCTCTTTGAGAGCACAGTTGAATTATTTCAAGAGCATATATTTAACTGAAGCTACATCAAAAATGTACATAAAAAAAAAAATGGTGCATCAAAATCTAAATTGGCCCTCTTCAAGTGGCCTTAATGAATTTAAAAGACCCGCTCCAACTAGAAGAGCCCAAATACTCTAAATTTTTTCAAATTAGTTCAAAGGAGCTCCCTCCATTTAAATTTTAAAATAAACAAATGCCCTATGTTCTGTTTTATTATTATTATTATTATTATTGTATTTTTTTTTTTTAAGTTTTTACTGGAACCCAAGTCTATAGGGCCCTTCTAGTCTAAGAAGCCCATACTAGCCCATATGTAAATATAGCACTATATATATATATATATATATATATATATATATATAATATGGCTTTATGTGCTCGTACACCCTGAAATGGAGCATTCTCCCCCTCTTCATTCCTTTTTATAAAAAAAAAAAGGAGCTGCTCCCATTCCTAAAAAAAAAAGATAATGAGCATGTTTCTTTTTCCCCCACTCCATTCATATGACATCAACAGATTCTCACCTGTATTTCCACCTTTTATCAACCCAATTTATTGTTCGCATTCAACCACAAACATCAACCCTAAAATTTATTTCTTTATTCTTATCAGTTCTGATGATAGGAAACATTGAGAAATTTAATTTAGATAAACAATCTTTTCATGCATGCAAAAAAAAAAAAAATGATTTTCCAAGTCATTTCTTTCTTAAAGAATATTTAAATGAAAAATGTTTTCCCTTTGTAATCTGTTTTTTAACTGCTACAAAGTTGTGTATGTAAAATAATTTTCCTTACAAGATGGAAAAGTGAATCATTTGGATAAAAACATCTTTGGCACTTGTTAACAGAAAACTATTTAAGCCTATACCCCCCCATATGTCTACCCCCCCCCCCCACGCCTATATTCGTCGCCCCCGCCCCATGTCTATATTTCTGCTGCCCCAAGTTTTTATGTTTCCCCCCTCCAGTCTATATTTTCCTTACCCCCCCCCCCATAAACTTAATGTATTTTGGGCAGATTTAACACTTCTTTGTTTTTTTAAGTTTCATCAAAGCAAGAAAAACTAGAGAATTCACAGAATTTAAAATAAGTCATGACCTTTCTCTCTCTCTCTCTCTCTCTCTCTTATTTTTTTTTAATTTTTTTTTTTTTTTTTTTTTTTATACTGCATGGATTTTCCTGCAAAAACAAAAATTGCTACAATGTCTTCTGAACTGAAATTACGGAGATATGGCTTCATTACTACAAAAAAAAAATATCACCAGAATCAAATTCAGCATTTGTTAAATTTTATTTCATCAAATTAGATCTCAGCTTTAGCAAAATTAGATCTCAGTTTTTTTTTTTTTTTTCTGATAATACCTCCTCCTCCAAGGCTGAAAAGTTCTTAAATGGATGCCACTGAGGGCATCAGGAATTTTTTTTTTTTTTTTCAATTCTGAAGTTTTTAAACCTTCAATATTGGCAAAACTGGCAATGGGATATAATTTGCTTATCTGGTCTAAAGTTGTGAAATTCTTTGCTTTGAAAGAATTCATCCTCTCAGTTCTTATTACCTGACCATCTGCTTCTGCTAAAATTAATTTTTAGGCTTGACAATTCTTTATTGATTTCCTTCCAAGTAAGAGTTTTTCTCTTGTCCCCATCTAACCAATTCAAGTTTTTGAATATGAAAACTAAAAATGCTGCTAATGAGTAGTTTTTGTCTTGTATCTGGGACGATTATATCGATTCCACTGCACAAGGATTCCTCCAAAATGGCTTATAAAATTTCACATTATCTTTCTTTGTCTTTAGCATTTCTTTTAATTAGTCAATAATCTGGATAAGGAATCCAGCATTAGTGTTTGTCACCCTGGAGGATGTCGAGCCCTAGGGCAAATAGCTTCATAATTTTGAAATATTCAGATATAAAGAACTTCCTTTTCTTTAAAGCGCTCAACTTGAAATACGTCTGTTAGAGAGTTTAGGTAATCTTCATATTCTTTCAAAAATTTATGCAAACCTTTGAGACTCTTGGACTTCGTTATTATTGGGATTTTAAAGAGCAAAAAATCCCCTGCCATTTTTTCCTTGTTTCATCTGTCATTTATGTGAACCTGTATTGCTTATTCCATACAGTTTGGCATTTTGGCCATTGTGGACCAATAGTCTTTTGATTTCCCAAAACTGCATCTACATTTTTCGTGGAAATTAAATTAAGCGTGTGTATGCAGCGCAATGACAGTGAGGAGGAAGATGGTAAACTGTTTCAGAGTCAAACCTCTTATCTTGCATCTCCCTTGTATTTTTAATAGTGTTTTGGTCATCTTCATGAAGGTCTTCTTCAGAATCCTCAGTCACAGAAGATTTTCTGAAAACCTTCACAAAGTTCCTGGTATTGTCCGTTACTTCACCAATACGCATGTAGTACTTCTTTAGTTCATTTCCAATGATTTTGGCCAGAGGTTGGCAACCCCCCAGCTCATGAAGGATTTTTGTCTGGCCTGCCAACTTAACACCTGGGCACTAATTCTATCTAATTAAGACTTTACAAGATAATCCATTTTATTGCTTGAAAAATAGTTTGATTACTTTTTCATAGTGTCTCGAAACATTTTTGAAAGGTTTTAAACTCTCGTAAAAAGTCTCATGTTAATATTAACATTGCATTAATTTAATCATAGTTACTTGGTGCTACAAACAAATAAACTAAAAATGGAGATTTTTTAGAAACCCATGTTAGCTTGCATTTTGACACTATTGTATGTTTTAATGTTGAACCCAAATACAAACAAAAATGTCTGTTTCCAAAAGTAAATATTTTAAAAGTAAATAAATTCAAATAAATTAATATTTTTTTTACATCCTGCTGCAATTATCTCCCCCGCCCCCCCCCAAAAAAATGTCTGTAAGAAGTTTGTCCTAACTTTAATCGGGTTAGACCAAATGATTAAACTGTTGAAAGCATCAAATTAATGTGAAAGTGAAAAAGAATATTAAAAAAAAAAAAAAAGTTGAATTAAGAGTGAGTCATTTCTATTTACAAAAACAAACTTTTAGCATTTGTAAATAAATTGCCACTTGTGTGTGTGTGTGTGTGTGTGTGTGTGTATACGCAAGGATGACAGAAATTCATGAAGTGTACCATATTTTTGAGGAATCACAATAAAATAATAATAAAAACAAAGGAATATTAATCTACAACCCAGTGTATCTGAAGATTTTAATTTTTTAATATTTTTATTGTTCAAATAAATTCACTGACCCAGATATGCAAACTCAGACATAGACATTGCGATAGAGAAACCCAGCCAACAAGTCTTAAACTTTTTTTAGACTGCAGCAGTTTTTGTCTGCCCCAAAAATTGAATTTTAACTTTTGGATTAGATCAAAAGAATAAAATACTAAAATCCATCTTAAAATATTTCAGAAATAACCACTTAATAAGAATATATATATATATATATATATATATATATATATATATATATATATATTATAAGTTAATAGACTTAAAATATGGTTTTTCGCTACACAGTTCCAACCATGTTTCAAAAATGGAAGCTAAAAGCCCCTAATTTAATTTTGTACTTAAATGAAATGGAAGTGATGTCTTTAATTTAAGTACAAAATTAAATTAGGGGCTTTTAGCTTCCATTTTTGAAACATGGTTGGAACTGTGTAGCGAAAAACCATATTTTAAGTCTATTAACTTATAATATTAATGCTCTGTAAATTTACATTGAGCACTATTTTGTAAAAATAAAAATATCTATAAGAACAACGGATTATATATCTTACTGTTCTTTCTTTTTATTTATATATATATATATATAGAGAGAGAGAGAGAGCAAAAAGAGTGGATTATCACTGCTTTGTTCCTATATAAAATGAAGCGGTTCCTTCTCCCCACATCTTGTGAAGAAAATAACAGCTCACTTTAAGGAAGGTTCCTTAAAAAAAAGTGTGCGCATGTATGTGTGTGTGTATATATATATATTAAAATCTATTCTTTACATTAATTGCTAAAACCCAATCACAGCCTCTTTCTCTTTACTTCCCTCTCCCTCTTCTTTTTTTTTCCTCTTTCTTTTCTCCCTACTCCCCTCCCATTTCAATATATCACTTCCGTTAAGTTAACCATCTAAATAGATCATGGTATGGTCACTCCTCCTCCCCCAATACAAAGTATACTTGAAAGAGATATGAAATTAACCCCTCCCTATACTCTACCATGTCTCTTTAACTATCCCTCTTACACTCATTGTTAAATTACAAAAACTTACACTAACCATCAATTTTAATTTAATTTTTCGTTTCATTTCATTTTTGGAAGTGGTCCCTGATGATCCAGCGTCTTTTAAAAGGGCTTTGGTGAAATAAATTATTATAATGGTACCTTAAAGTGGTCTGTTTTTCTTTTAAATATTAGCTCTGGATATACATTGAGCTCTCAGGATTTCATCCTCCTTGGGATTACCCATATAGATTAACAAGTTCTTCATAACTTAACTAATATATATATATATATATATATATATATATATATGAGAACAAATGTAGCAATTTTTAATGCTTTTGTTTTAATATCCTAAAATAAATTATTTATATATATATATATATAAAGGAGAAATAACCACACACAGGCATATGTACATGCAAGTACACACACAATGACAGAAGAGGAGAAAAAGGTCAACCTTGTACCAATGAAAAGTGCATAAATCATTTTTTCAACTCAATATAAAAGTGACAAAAAATGAGAAAATAGACAGTCAATTGCTGGTATCTCCGGAGGAGGGGACAGACTGATTGCAAAACTGTAGAGGGGTTGATCTATTAAAAATAACATCAATCAGCGAAGTGACACATTTTATATTTGTATTAATCATATATTCTCTCATGCCACATGACAAAGCATGTTCTTACAAAATTTAAAATAACTTTGTGTTAAAACAAAAATATCAGTATTTATATTCTTACTTTCTCCAGTGCCGAGTTAAAATGATACTTAGATACAAAATTTTAAATAATTTCAAAATGGCTGCAGAATATGAATCCTCTTTTATCTTTTTTGTTTTTATTATTATTATTATTATTCCTCCTGTAGATTTTATTTTTTGGCTTGCATAGGTGGATCCATTTATAGACCAAACTAAACCTCCTTCTTAAAAGCTAGAAAATTGAAAAAAATATATAGAATTTTTTAAAATATTTTCTTGATCAAGTGTACTCAATATATAAATGAAATGAAATTTTTTTTTTAAAAATTGATTTTCTTAGAGAGGTGTTTTTCTGTAGATTTACCAAAATTTTTATTTTTTTCGTTTTTTAGTAGGCCACTTTCTTCTAAGCACAAAATATTCTTTCAGTTTTGATGCCAGAGAATGCTTGCTGCACCAAACATAAATAATTCAACCAATTTTCTTCTATATTAAGAGATTAAAAAAAAAAAAAAAAAAAAAATTCAATAGTGCTGTGCTATTAGCAAATGTATTTGAAATGATTCATTTGCTGAGATCCAAGGGAGGTAAAATGGGATGGGAAGAATCATTTTCTCTCTCTGTTTACTTTTTCCTCTCTCTCTCTCTGTTTACTTTTTCCTCTCTCTCTCTCTGTTTACTTTTTCCTCTCTCTCTCTCTGTTTACTTTTTCCTCTCTCTCTCTCTCTGTTTACCTTTTCCTCTCTCTCTCTCTGTTTACCTTTTCCTCTCTCTCTCTCTGTTTACCTTTTCCTCTCTCTCTCTCTCTGTTTACCTTTTCCTCTCTCTCTCTCTCTGTTTACCTTTTCCTCTCTCTCTCTCTGTTTACCTTTTCCTCTCTCTCTCTGTTTACCTTTTCCTCTCTCTCTCTCTGTTTACCTTTTCCTCTCTCTCTCTCTGTTTACCTTTTCCTCTCTCTCTCTCTGTTTACCTTTTCCACTCTCTCTGTTTACCTTTTCCTCTCTCTCTCTCTGTTTACTTTTTCCTCTCATTACTTTTTCCTCTTTTCTTTTTCCTCTCTCTCTACACTTTTCCTCTCTCTCTCTACACTTTTCCTCTCTCTCTCTCTACACTTTTCCTCTCTCTCTCTCTACACTTTTCCTCTCTCTCTCTCTACACTTTTCCTCTCTCTCTCTCTACACTTTTCCTCTCTCTCTCTCTACACTTTTCCTCTCTCTCTCTACACTTTTCTTCTCTCTCTCTACACTTTTCCTCTCTCTCTCTACACTTTTCCTCTCTCTCTCTCTCTCTACACTTTTCCTCTCTCTCTCTCTCTACACTTTTCCTCTCTCTCTCTCTACACTTTTCCTCTCTCTCTCTCTACACTTTTCCTCTCTCTCTCTCTACACTTTTCCTCTCTCTCTCTCTCTCTACTTTTCCTCTCTCTTTCTCTACACTTTTCCTCTCTCTTTCTCTACACTTTTTCTCTCTCTTTCTCTACACTTTTCCTCTTTCTCTACACTTTTCCTCTCTCTACACTTTTCCTCTCTCTACACTTTTTCTCTCTCTACGTTTTCCTCTCTCTTTCTCTCTCTACGTTTTCCTCTCTCTTTCTCTCTCTACGTTTTCCTCTCTCTTTCCTTCTAAATTGTTTTTCATAATATTACCATTTCTTTCCTCCATGGCCAAACCTGTCTTTTCACTAAGAATAAAATCCCAAAGATTTCTATTTATTGTGTTTTTGTGCTAACCTTCAGCGTTAATGATTATTTTAAGATTCATTTACGATATTGATTTTAAAATCTTTTTTAATAATAATAATGAATTTCAAAAACTCATGAACAGTTTGAACCTTTTTAAAGCCAAATATTTTATTTGTTTGTTTTTTTTTTTTTCTGAAAGGAAGTATTATTATTCCATGAGTATCTTTTTAACTAGCATTCTCATCTCACACTTGGGATATTCATTGCACCTGAGTCTATGAAATGAGCATTAATGTTTTGTGTGTGTGTGGATATGCACTTTAGTACATAATATCTTCTGTTTAAAGTTTTTTATTTGCCTGATTATCTGGTGATATCCAGAATAAATATAGATTTCAATATAGACGGTCGTCCAAAAGGCTTGTTACCTCTATCAAAAAGTAATGGGGTAAACAATAGAAGAACAAGTAATGCAAAGCACATGTACTGGATTCAATTTATTCACTGTCATTGTCTCTGGCACGTATCGAGAAGCTCTGTATGAACACTGCCATTTTCGTGGTACAAAATGATGTGGTGCCATGTCCTGTGTGATATTTTACGAAGCTGTGCTTTGATGATAGTTGCAATGGCTCTGTCTTTCAACTGATGGATATTCTGGTATCGTTCATGTAAAACTCTCTTCTCAATGATAATACTCCACAGAGTGTTGAAATTGAAAATTGTATTATGTAAGGGTGACACGACTTTCGGACCACCCTTTATTATAGGTCATTTTTTTTATAAAAAATATATTATTGATCATTTATAATATTATAATCCAGTAATACAAAACACATGTACTGGATTCAGTTTATTCACTTTCATTGATATTGTCACATTGTATGAGCTCAGGTCAACCATATGAAATACATAATTATATTATGTACATTGTGACAAGACTTTCGGAACACCCCTGTAGTATTGATCTGTTCATTTTATCAGACCTTTTCTTTCTTTCTTTCTTTCTTTCTTTCTTCTTTTTTTTTTTTTTTTTTTTTTTTTTTTTTAAAAAAACGAAAATAAAATATTTCTTTGTAACACTGAAACTGCAGAAGTTACAAACAGTTTATTTGAACTCTTTTGTCTCTTGATTTTATTTGCTTAGTCTGGCGCAAGGTCATTAATTCAGAGTACTCAGTCAGGATATAATTCATTAAATAATATTAATAGTTTTCTTAATGATCATTATTATCACACTGCTATGCATTCCTATCCTTTGATATGATTATCTGGTCAAATGTGAAGTTAAAAAATATAATTACTTCACCATTAAAGGGAGATAACTCATTTTTTTTTTTTTTTTTTTTTTCCACTTTACTTTTTTTTTGCAAAATTTTTGTGAAAATTGTATGATTTGCGATTTTTTATATTGTATAATTTTTACACATTTGTAAATGTTTTTAGTTCCAAGTTTCTTGGTGGATTTTTAACAGAATAAACATAAAAAATAGCATTACAAAATTTACACTATTCAAGGGATGTTCATCCCACAATCCAATGTATATAGTACATCCCATAATTAAATGGGCTGCATTATATTCCAGTAATTTATTTTTGTCAATCAGTTTACACTTATCAACAACAATATTTTTTCAATCTTTATAAATATTTTCATTTTTTTATTTTTATTTTTTAATGTTTTCTCACGCCCCATCACAATACATATGACCCCCTCACAATCTTAGGTAAAGGTCTAAAATGACTGTTGGAAAAAAAAAAAATAATGGAAAGCTTGATTGATGGAAGGGTTTCCAGAGTTGTGTGAAATGTTTGGCAAGACATGAGGAAACTCTGGGTTGTTATTATTTTCTTTTTTGAATCATTATTATAAGTTTCAAGACTTTACTGGCACCAGCATCACTGACATCATGTATTGTAGAATCTAATTTTAGAAATGGTTCCTGCATCTGGTTCCATCTTATAGTCCAGATCAGTTTCTTTCATTTTAGAATTAGCTTCATTGAAATCTTAAATAGTTGCAAATATAAGAAAATCTGGTTATTGGAATAGCAGTTCTGGTTTTTTCTTTTCTTTCTTTCTTTCATCACATGGTTTTATGCTAATTTTAGTTTTTAGTGTTGATTTTTATCAATAAATACATTCCTTGTCATTTCTTCTTTAGCCAGCTTACTCTAACGATCCATTTAGGTGAAACCCAGGTAGGTAGTTCCTGGCTTTTTAGGATTGATATATGTATGTGTGTATGTATATATATGTATATATATATATATATATATATATATATATATATGTGTATATATATACCCACACACACAGAGTGAGTGCAATGGGTAAATTGTCACAATTTATAATTTTAGTTTCATACATATGCATTGTTTTTTTTTTTAATTTTGTCAACTGCACAGTATAGTAAATAGGGACAGTTGGGCACCTTCTGTAAGAAAAAGAATGCCATAATGCAATACACCCCACCAGAAATGCAGTACTGCTTGGGATTAAGTCAGTGTTTGGATGTCAATCTGAGGATAATACAGAGGATTTGGAATGAGTTGGATGAGTCTAATGGTAATTACGAAGATACAGCATCTTGGAAAACACACTCTGATTGTTCTGATAAGAAAAGAACCCCTGAATTTGTTGGTGAAGGCCTCACTCAACAGAGAGGCTTACATCAAGTGCCTTAAGGAGGTAATGCTGCCCTGGGTCAAGAGGGTGACTGCTGGAAGACCTGATGTCTGGCAACAGAACACTGCACGATGCCACCTAGTATTGGCTGTCAGACAATTTCTGCGATCTCCAGGCTGCAATCCCTTTGATTATTATTTGTAGGGAGCATTTAAGTGAGAGACCAGCAAAGCTCCTTGTAACACCAAAAATGAACTAAAGGCAAGAATTATGAGAGCATTCATGAACTTCAACAAGGAGACCATCCAGAAGAGTTGCATGAGATTCCAAAGTTGTTTGGAGGCTGTGATTGAAGCCAATGGTGATTTTATTCAGTAATCTTACTCTTTAGTATTTCAAGATTTTTTTTTTTTCTAATTTTGGTAAATATATCTGTTAAAATGAGATGTCAGTGTTATTTTCATTTTGATGCAATTTAGACGACAATTTATCCATCGCACTCTGAAAAGTAAAGAAGTAATGGATTTTTTATTTATTTATTATTATCATTATTATTATTATTATTATTATTATTATTCACTTGCTGGAGGGTGGATTTATTTTGAAATAAGATCTTTCTGATATTCAGGCCAGTAGACAAAAATAAATATACTATTTATTAGGTTGGTGCAAAAATAATGTCGTTTTCTCATATAGTAACACATGTGAGAAAACGACATTATGTTTGCACCAACCTAATAATAAATAAACTAAATGTCTACTCTAATATGAATATCCACTAAAATTAACATTTAAGCGAGATATATATATATATATATATATATATATATCTCGCTTAAATGTTATATATATATATATATATATATATATATATATATATATATATATTTAAGCATTGTGCCCTGAGCAAGGCATGAAGCCACTAGGATGCAGGTGGGTTGCAGAAGATTTGGAGCAAGAGCAGATAGAAGTGATAGAAGAAAGGATGAAGGGAAGGATAGTGTGCAGATCAAGGTAACTGGAGATGTCGATTGACATTACATTTGAATAGTTGGAGATCATAGCTATCAGGGAAACAGTAATTGGGAATGGTGTTCCACAGGCGAGAGGTGCGAGGTATGAAGCTATTGGAGTAGAAGAGACGGCTACATTTAAAAGTTTCTACAGTGTAAGGGTGAGAGCGGGATGCCAGCATTGTAGGGCGCTTGAATTCATGGAGTCTGGGAACCAGTGAAAGCAGCTCATCGGAGCAATTACCATGAAAGTATTTGTAGAAGAGACAAAGAGAGGTGACGGCGTGTCTGTGAGAGAGCAACTGCAGGCGAGACGCCAGATCAGGGCCAATCACATTACATATCCGTCTCTGGATCTTGTCAAGAACTCCGAGGTAAACAGAAGGTGCCCCAGACCATATATGGCAGCAATACTCCATGCAAGTGCGAATGGTCATTTTGTATATTTGAAGTATCGATTCAGGGGAGAAAAATTTCCAGGCGCAGCACAGAGAGCCAACTTTCCCCGCGGTGGACGATGCAATTGACTCAATGTATTTGTTCCATCTCAGGTCAGCAGTCAACGTGAGACCGAGCAGACCCAGGGAGTTGCTCTCAAGAAGTTAACTATCAGACATTCTAATGGGGGGAAGGTAAGGATCTCTATGGTGGTTAATGGAGAGTAGTTTAGTTTTTGAGGCGTTAAATTTGACCATCCAATTGTTGCCCCAGTTAACAACCGATTGGAGGTCCATTTCAAGATGCACGGCCAGGTTAGTTTTGACAGTGACACTAGATTTGTTTTTGAGGCAGGAGTAAATTGTAGTGTCGTCCGCATAGATGCCAACTTGGGAATCTATGGCGTCAGGAAGGTCGTTGATGAAAATAAGGAAAAGAGTGGGGCCAAGGATGGAGCCTTGGGGAACACTTGCGTTCGTGGGATAGGAACTGGAGGAGAATCCGTTGAGAACGACCTTCAATTCTCGGTTTGACAGGAATGATTGTATTAGATCAAACAGTCGACCAGTAATACCATAACCCTGGAGCTATTGAAGAAGGCCAGCATGCCAAACCATATCAAACGCTTTGGAGATGTCTAGGGCCACGGCACGAGCCTCACCGTTATTTTGAAGTGCTTGGTAGACGGTTTCAGTGATGGCCGTAAGCACGTCAGCTGTAGAGCGGGCGTTGTGGAAACCATATTGCTTGTCTGAGAGAAGGTTGTGTGCGGTAAGGTGGTTAACCACTTCTACGTTGATTAGGGCTTTGAAGACTTTGCCGAAGAGGGGTAGGAGACTAATAGGACGGTAATTAGAGGGGTCTCCAGAGTTCTTAAAGACAAGAACAACGGATGAGGTATCTCGCTTAAATGTTATCTATATATATATATATATATATATATATATATATATATATATATCTCGCTTAAATGTGTTTATATATATATATATAATCACTTAAATGTTTTATATATATATATATATATATATATAATGTCATCCACAGACAGACTGTTTCGCTGTATCACAGCTCATCAGTGCGGCTAGACATCCGGTTGCCTCTAGCTAGGATCGAAACCCGACTGAATTGGTATCAGGCGTATATTCTACCACTAAGCTGTCGGCGCATGGTCGGGATGAAGGTGGATTTTTAGCGTATTTATTTTTGGAAACACGCCCAGTGACCGACAGTGACTCAATTCGGCTTGCGAAGAGTCTCGCTATATAGCTATAATAGTCACTGTTTACAAACCCATACCTCAGCCCTAGAGTGCTCAACTGGAATTAAATTTAATTCTGGAGCTAATATATATATATATATATATATATATATATATATATATATATATATATATATATATATATATATATGTGTGTGTGTCTGTGTAACATTTAAGCGAGATATATAACATTTAATAATATATATATCACTTAAATGTTAATTTTATATATATGATAAAACTGGACATTGCCACTTGGTATTGATCTCAGTGTCTACTTTTATATTTACATACACTCTGATATTGAGTGCTTTTACCAATAAATGTAACATCCCTTAAAACTATAAGTAGCAGTTAATAGACCAGAAGTTATCTCCCTTGAATGTTTACATTAATACAGAGCAGTTTGCTATTTTTGTTGTGTTACTAGCAAACACAATTGTATAAAAATTGGACCATTAGAATCTAGATGAGATTCCAAATTGTCCGTAATTTTTTTTTTTTTTTTTTTTTTGTCTTTGATCATCTAAGATCAAGATCATATTTAAGGGGACTAACCAACTTAGCATGGGATTTGAACAAATGATTGCTCCAAGGCTGCATTCAATATTTTCAAGTTAGAGTTGTGACTCTAGTGGAAGGGTATTTTTTTTCTTTTTATATAGAAGACCAATTTTTTCTATTTTTTTCTATTTTTTTTTTTTATGGTCAATTAAAATAAACCTTTTTTTTTCTTTTTAAACTGTCTTAAAAAGTATTGGTTGAAATTTAAATAAAGCAACACCTGTTAACCAATATAATTGAGAGATAATATTTTAAATTTCCAGCTATAATTTGTTGAGTTGATATGAAACTGTCCACTGGATATATTAAAACTTCCCATGCCTGGATTTTAAACTCTTTCTCCAAATTTGAACAATTAATAATATTGAGTTTCAAAGCACAAGTGTTTTCTTTAATATGGACAAAAACTTTTGTGAGTGAGAAATTCTGCTTTCAAATTAAAAATTTTCTGTTAAGGCAAGAAATATTTGCCTTTGTGGCTGATGTTCTTTACACAGTTCAAAGCCAAGAATACAGTATTATTAAATTATAAAATCTTCTGAAGGCTTTCAGTACTAGAGAAGTAATGGTGTATGAGCAGGTGACTTTATTTACTTTATTTGGCCAAGTAAAACTTGAAAAGTCTACAGATGCAAAACCTTCCCTTTTAAGAGAAATAGAAATGGTGAAACAGTTTATTGAATAAAGATTTGATTATTGAAATATTTCTGTAGTTGATGTACAAATTTGTTGTCTCTTTTGAAAAGGTTGGACTTCATTTTCTTTTAAGTTTTCCAGAGGATTTTGTAAAAGCAAAATTAGAATTTCTTTTTCATTCATATTATTTCTAATTTTTCATTTGTCTTTTTTAATTCTTCCTCTATTCCCTCTCAGTATTATGGGCTTCTGTCTCCACCACTCTTGGAGTTGCAGTCTCCACTATCTCCTTCCCTCCCAGTGTTGCGATACCCTCTGTCTCCTTCCCTCTCAGCCTCGGGATGTTAGTTTTAAAACACAAGAATTTTATATATTTTCCACATGATAGGATTGGGTGATAAATTGTGAATTTGTAATTTTTCATTGATCAAAAGTTGTTTGATATGATCTGGATTCAGTTAATGTCTTTGTTGGAGATATTTAATATACGAATTAATATATTTAATGTTTTTGTTTTTTTAGTCACTTTTTTTCCAGTTTGTATGTATATGTGTGTGTGTGTGTGTGTATATATATATATATATATATATATATATATATATATATATACACACACACACACACACACACACACACACAAGAGTGGTTTAAAATCATTCATACAGCTGGTTCCAAAAATCATTTGAAGATTTTGGAATCAGTCTGTATAGGATTAAGGAAACTTTCTCTCTGCCGACAAAGAAGTTGTAAAGTCCCTTAATCTGTTGGGGGATATTTTAACTGTCCCTCGCTAATTTATTTACACGTTATTTCCCCTCCCCTCGTTACAAGTATATACACTTGTTTGTTATTTTAGCGTGTTTTCCCCCTTTTTTTGCTCTTTATTTTCGTTACTGTTCTTTTCGTTAATTAATGATCAAACGATTGTCTCCTGATGAGATGTTGGTTGAAAGGGCCTTAGAGACTAATAAAATTAAAATCAATAAATTCCTTGTTTTTAAAACTGTATATAAATTTTGTACCTCTAAACATGTGTGTGTGTGTGTGTGTGTGTGTGTGTATATATATATATATATATATATATATATATATATTTGCAGTGCCTTCTTTTGTTCACTTTGGTTTAATATAAACTTTTATGGCATTATTGTCTGATAGATGACATGTTAGTCTATGTGAAAGTGTTGTG
>OZ010602.1:89501897-89536897 GCA_963932145.1 Acanthosepion lycidas | reverse complement strand
CTCTACCTGTTTACAACAAACTCATTTAGTGATACTCTACCTTGAATGGCTCTTGAGTCTCAAGTTTATTAGGTAAAAAAAATAAAAAATATGAGCATCTCATTTTAAACTAACCAAGTGTCCTGCCATGGATTGGAGTGTAAGTACCAAGTAGATGTTCAGAAGGTGTAATCACTATAAGTTTGCACAATTCAGCATGTAGTTTCCCCAGTGTGGAGGACAAAATGAAGACTGTAAATCTCAAAAAGGGAAAGTTAATTTGTCCTTTGCTGTTGAATATGTTTAAAAAAAAAAAAAAGAAATTGATTTTGTTTTTTCCTATTCAACTAATCACTGTTTCTTTCTCCTTTTTTTTTTTTTTTTTTCTACCCCCACCCTTTTCTCTTTTTTTTTCTTTTCTTTTCTTTAGTATGCTGACCCTGTAGCAGACCTTCTAGACAAATGGGAGGTCTTCAGAACTCGCTTATTCAGGGAATCTTGTGTCTTTCATCGGGGAAACTATGTAAAAGTAAGTCTTTTTCATATCATAAAAGTTTTAAAAAGGAAACTTTTCTTTTTTTCTTTAATTTTAAAAATTGCTTTTGATATGGTTTTTGTGTTCATAGGTAAAAAAAATTAATTTTTCTGAAACAAATGATACAAATAACGGTGAATAGTAATTAGTTTACAAATAATTAAAAATTAATCAGTTGGTAGTAAGTCACATTTATTTGAAACTAGCAATGATACCCAACACTACCTGGGCCAAGTTCCTTTCCTTTGATAAACAGTTGTTTCTTCAGGAGATTTGCATATAACTGTAAAATGGAATTAATAAAAAATTAATGACAAAATGGGGGGGAGGATTGTGTTTTGTTTTTTTAAACTTCATCAGACTAAGGTAATGTTTATATTGATGCAAATACAACTATGCATAAAGAGGAGATGCACATTGTGATAATAGAAGACCTGCCAAGAAAGTTGAAATGTTTTAAGAACCTGGACGCAAATTTACTGTAGATGCTTGACAGATCAAAGCACTTTCTATACAATTTCATCTTTTATAAATTGCTTTCTCTTTTAATTAAAGTATTTTTTAAATTGAAATTGTGGTCAGCTTCATTATGGTGAGCAACTAATTCATTTAATGTTTTTTTTTTGTAAATGATCCTTTCTGTGTTTATATAAGACACATGATAGTTACAAATGTAAAACTGCATTTATTTTGTGGGTTTACAATGATTATTAAGTTCAGTTTGCAATTCACCAGATAATGACCCTTCCTTCGAGATGAAGCAAGGGTCATTATTTGGTACCTGAGGCATCCTCTTTAATGGACTGCACTATTTTTGGCCCCTGGTTTGACATGTATGTAAGACCCTCATATTAAATAGATCTTTTGCAACATTTAGAATGAGGTAAGCATTCTCATAAATAAATAAAAGTCCTGCATTTTTATGCCTTGCTTATTATTAAATCTTGATCACCTCAAGGGTCGCATCTACCTTGGCAGCACCTCCACCTTTTTACTAAATGTGGGACTGGCGGTATTAATCCCTGATAACTGTAATATTCTAAAAACAAAATGATGATGGAATTGATCAATTTTTCTCCCTAGTACCATCTACATGTGGGACTTCTAATTTAAACTCCTGTCCTATAATGTATGCTGTTTGGAGCAGAGAAAATTATATTGTGTAATAAATGTACGTACCATGAGAAAACTATTTTGATGTCTCTCTTTTACCCAATATATCTGCATACACATGTACATTTCTGTATATTTCATTTTGGGCAGCACACACAAACTTTAAATTTTGTATTACCATAATTCCCCATGTATAATACGCCTTCATCCATAATACACACCCCTAAAATTGTGCTGAAAGTGTGGGAAAATGCTTCTACTCCTGCATAATATGCACCTCTTGTTTAGTAATCAAACCCTATAAATTGTACCCCCCTCCAATTTCATTATGGCCAGCATTTCCTACTCGCATTTTAAAAAAAAAAAAATACTTTTAAACATAGAATAATATTATTCCAATTTAGTTTTATGATAATTCTTATTTCATTTTACATTTATAAGTATTGTTAGGTATATGAGATTGTATTTGACATCTTTATGGGGTCGCAGTTGCCGGATATTAGGGTCAGATTGTCGTATGTTTGTGGTGAGTATTCATTTTGCAACTGAAATCGACCTATGAAACGGTAATTTTTTAAAGATTTTTTTTTTGTATCTGTGCATAATATGCACCCTTAATTTTTTTTTTTTTTTTTTTTAAAAAAGGCATATTATACATGGAGAATTACGGTATTAGGATTTTTTTTTTCATTTCCTCAACATACAGGGCATGATTGGTAAATTGTCACCATTTATATTTTAAATTTTGTGCATGTATGTTGTTTGTTTTTGATTTTGTCAACTGCACAGTATAGTAGGGTCAGTTGGACAGCATCTGAGAAAAAGCAATTCACTTCACCAGAAATTTGGAAACGGCATGCTGTAATACTTGGCATTTTGTGCCAGAAGCTTCAATATGAACGCTTCAGGTGTCAATCTGAAAATGGTGCAGAAGATTCAGCAAGAGTTGGATGAGTCTAATGGTGATTACGAAGGTACAGCAGCTTGGGGAAACTCACTCTGATTGTTCTGATAAGAATTTCTTGGTAAGGGCCTCAGACTCAATACAAAAGCCTACATCATGTGACTTAAGGGGGTAGTGCTGCCCTGGATCAAGAGGTTGACTGCTGGAGGACCCTATGTCTAGCAACAGGATTCTGCACCATGCCACACAAGCAGGAAAACCCAGTCATGACTGTGAGACAATTTCTGCAACCTCATTCACACCTTCCATCTGGCCACCTAACTCCCTACACTGCAACCCCCTTGATTATTATGTGTGGGTTGCAGTTAAGTGAGATACCAACAAAACACCTTGTAACACCAAAGTTGAACTGAAGGCAAGGATTATGACGGCATTCACCAACTTAAAGGAGACTGTCCAGAAGATTTGCAGGAGATTCTGAAGTTGTCTGGAGGTTGTAGTAGAAGCCAATGGCAATTTTTATTGAATGAATTAACTGTTTAGTATTTCAAGATATTTTTGTGTAATTTTGGAAAATATATCTGTTAAAATGAGATGTTAGTGTTATTTCCTTTTTTGCATAATTTAGATGATAATTTATCCATCGCTCCCTGTAGATGGATACATAAAATATGAAATATATAATTGAAGTTTCTATCTATATTTCTGAGATGAAGTATTATGTACACTATTTACTATCATCCTCATTTATGTACACTATTTACTATCATCCTCATCTGGTTGTAATGTCAAACTGAACCCTTTATTTCGCTCGTTGGGGTAGACTGTTCTCATTCTACATGCTATGTATAATGGATGTCAGTTATCTCCTGTTAATTCCCCTCTGAAAGCTCTCCACCGCCATGAACACATGGCACAGTGGATAAAAGTGTTAGTTAGATCCAGTGACAAGACCCAAAAGAGTGCGAGTTCAATACCTAGGCGGTAGAGAACTTAGAATTAACAGGAAATAACTGATAACTGACATCCATTAGACATGGCATGTGGAACTAGAACAGTCTACCCCCAGTGAGCAAAATAAAGGGTTCACTTCAACATTCCATCCACCTGAAGAAGGCCGGAGCATACAATGGCCGAAACATTGTGATAAATATGGCAACAAAGATGAGGATGATAGTCTGAGCAATGTAAATAGTGTATAATTGAAGTCGCCATATTTTCAGGAATAAGTTTATTGCAGTTTACACAAAGTAGAAAAGAATGAATTACAGAAACTGGAATCAACATGGTAATGAAACTCAATGAGTTAGCTGAAGAAAATATTATGAAAGTGACATGTAGTCTGTAGACCAGACAAGCAATATTAGACCAATAACATGACTACACCAATTAAATTTCTCTCTATGGCTAAAATAGTGTTGTGGCAGAAAGAAAGAAAAACAATAATAATAAAAATGAAAAGATTAAAATAATCAAGCATTATATTTCCAAAATGAAATTGCCATGTAAAAAGTTGGTTTGAATGTTTGCTGATTTGTTTGTTGTTTATTTTAGGATTTAAGCCGACTGGGTCGTGCACTTGAACAAGTGGTCATTGTGGACAACTCTCCAGCATCATACATCTTCCATCCACAGAATGCTGTGAGTATCTGTTATTTTATTTTTAAACACTGCAGTTTGAAAATGCAAAATGATGTTTTTTATTTGCTCCCGTTCATGATAATTCATGAAGAATATACGTGCCATCTCTGGAGTTAAGCAACGTTGAACCTGGTCAGTACCTAGATGGGTGACTGTTTGGTGATACCGGGTGCTGTAAGCTAGGATGCATGGGTGGTGTAATGGATAATGGTTTGGAATTGTTAATCAGAGAACAGAGTTCCAATTCCAGTTGGGTTCATTATATTCCCTTACACAAAAAATACCCTTGAGAAAGGCATGAATCCACCTCTTCTCCCTCTAGCTATAAGACTAGATCATCTCAAAAAAAAAATTTTGTACAATCTAAAAATATTTTCTGGCTTTAAATAATTCGCAAAGGGTTGATAAACTATAAAAAAAAAAGGGATGAATCAATCTTTAGAGTTTTAAAAAAAAAAACATGTCTGTATGACACTATAGCTAATGTGGAAGTGTAGAGTCAATGTTTGACTGATAATCCAAATTTGGTCATCAAGATGGCATTCCTGACCCTCACTTTCACTGGACCAGTGATGTTCAAATTGTGCCTCGGGTAGAAATTTTTTTTTTATTCATTTCATCCCAAGCAAGGCAACAAAGTCACTAAGATGCAGAGGGTTACTGAATGTGAAGGAATATAAGAAAAACATTGTTAAAGAGCACGAACAATAAAAGAACAGGAATTCAGAAGATAACGATTGACATTGCATTTAAATTTTTGAAGATCAAACTTAACTGGAAAGCAAAAAGCTGGAAGCGAGTTCCAAAAGTGAGAAGTGTAAGAGAATAAACTTTTAGCATAGAACTTAGTTATTAGGTTGGTGTAAAAATAATGACGTAATAATGTCGTTTTTTGACGTTAAAAAAATACGTCAAAAACGACATTATTACGTCATTATTTTTGCACCAACCTAATACATCTAGCCATTTCAAGTGTAAAATGATGAGATCTTGTTTGTTGAGCCGTCATTTCTCCTGCCAGTCAAGGACTTTTCTTGTCAATTATTCTTTTTTTTTTTTTTTTTTTTTTTTTTTTTTTTCTCCAGTTCTTTCCTGATGAATGTTTGACATGTTTATATCCATGTTATTTCTATTTCATTTAATCATTTTTCTCAACAGCAACCCCCCCACCCACTGAACTTTGATATTCAGGGGGTGCGGCAAAAGAAACACCCTTCTTTATTTATTAACTTTTATTGAACAAAAATAAATTACAATAATTTAAAAAAAAATTAATAAGTATTATCACATCAATATGATTTGATATGGGGATTTTCTAAGCGTAGCTTAGATGTGGCACAAGGTCGAAAGTATAGGGAATCCAGTGACTATTAATATTTGCTATTCAGTCATAATTGATCTAGTGAGACAAGCTTGCTAACCGTTATACAATGTCCATGTGTCCCAAATAATTTTCTAAGCATAACTTGTATATGACACAAGGCCAAATATATGGGATACTTTGGATGATCGAATTTATTATTCAATTGTGATTGATCTATTGAGACAAGCTTGCTAATCATTATACAACATCAAAGTGCCCTAAATAATTTTTTAAGCTTAGCTTAGTCGTGGCACAAGACCAAAAGTGTCAAACTCCCTATTCAGGTGTAACTGATCTAGTGAGACACACTTGATAACCACTGCGTCATATCAAAGTGCCCAAACATAATTTGTTATGATTAATAAACTATTTAACATGTTCAAAATGCCCCCCTTTCATGTCAATACAATGCTGGACCCTATCAGCAACACTTTTACAAAACAATTTGACACATTTGTACATTAATTTCAGAACATTTATCAGAAATTGCTTTTTTTAATTTAGGATTTTTTTTTTTTTTTTTTTTTTTTTTAATCAATTCACACCAAGGAAGGCAATAGTACCACTAAGATGCAAGGGGCTACTAGGAATGAAAGAGAATGAGAAGACTTTAGGAAGGAACCAGAAACCCAATTCTAAAATGGAAACAAGAAATAAAAGGAAAATCTGGTGATGTTGATGGCCACCTAATTGCTCTGTTAATTTGCAGAATAAGAATTAAAAGCCCACAGTAATGAAAATGTTACATCATGGTGTGAAATTGTCTGATTATTTTGAAAATGACATTAAAAGTTTGCACTCTATTACTGTTTAGGAGTTATCAACAATGTAAGTTCAATGTCTTTTGCATTGTCTGGCTGCCATTACTGGCATTGTTTACATAGGTTTGCCTCAACTAGTAATGTATGGATGCTTACTTAGTTAACAGCCATTTTACTGTTTTCATATCTTCTTACTTGTCTGCACAGTTTTTGTGAAAGTTATTTTAAAATGTGCCCCTTTTTTTTTTTTTTTTTTTTTTTTAATATGAAGCTTTAAATGATTAGTTTTTTATTTAATTGGTACATATTCCTTTTTTCCAATTAAAAGTATTGTTTCTTTATAGAAGTGAAGCTTTATTAAATAATGAATTTTTTTTTTTTTATTAAATTGGTTTAAATTTCTTATAAAAATTGAAAGCTTTCCTAAATAAATATAACGTCATGGGTGAACACTTTTTGAAAAAAAACATTTTTAAAAAAAGGAAAACAGCTTTTTTTTTTTTTTTTTTTTTTTTTTACCTTTTTCAGGCACATAATTTTATTTTAATTGTCAGTTTTTAAGGGAGACTTTCACAACACAATTTTTTTAAAAACAAAAACATTTTTATCTTTTCAGGCACATAATTTTAATTTTGATTTATTTTTTTATTTTTTATTTTTTTGTTCTTACTGCTATATTTGAAATTGCGCATTCATTTTAAACTTTGTGCAGTAATCAAGACGAGTGAAGCTCCTGCACCACATCGCTACTTGAGGCAAACATTTAAACAAAGCCAGTAATGGCAGCGACACGAAAGAAGTCAAACTTACATTGTCCATATCTTCTAAAGGGTAATAGAGTGCAAACTTTTAATGGAATTTTCAAATTAATCATGCAATTTCATATCTGTGGACTTTTGGTGCTTATTCTGCAAATTAACCAATTGCTCCACATCACCAGCTTGAGAAAGAAAAGAGGGTGTTACTTTTGCCGCACTCTGTATATTGCATAATTGACATGATTAATTTATAAGTTGAGTTTTAATTTGTCATTTAAAGACTTTATGCTGTTTTCCCAGGTAATTATGACATGTATGTTCTACTGATTTAATGGTGGGTAACCTCATCATTATATCTTTATTTCCTTTACACTTCATAAAATTCTGTTAACAGATGCGAAAGTTAAAATGGGCCTGGGCGTATGGATTGAAAAGAGAAGTCTTTTATGCCTGAAGTTGAACCAAAGTTTTACTTTGAGAGGCTGATAGACACCAAGAGCAGTATAGTCATTTGACAGGATTTTTTTTTTTTTTTTCTACTACATTTTGTTTTGGTAAATAAAATCTATTTCCATGAATAGTGGCTTGGATTGAGGAATTGGAGAGCCGTGTTAGAATTCCAGTCGAATCCATTGCATTCACTTATGTGCTAATGCCCTTGGGAAAGGTATGAATCCTTTTCTCCTCCCTCCCCAGCTATGGATAGATAGCAGGGTAGATGGGGTTCTATAGCCTTGGATGGCAACTGGTCTATCGCAGAAAGAAATGGTAACCTACTGTGGGAAAAAATCTGTCTCATCAGTCATGTATCAAAAGATACATAATTGCCTGAGCGTGTATTACGCATGACGTATAACTGACTGATATAAGTGGGCCTGAAATTAATTTGACGCCAAAAATGGTCCACAAGGAAGAAAAGGTTGAAACACTAGTTTAATCTGATTCTTGCAAAGACTGTAAAAGTTTTGAATTCTGTCAAGGCCGAAATGTGAAGATTGTGCAGCTCCAGACCAAATATGGCAAGCAATACACCCTTTTTTGTCTAATCTGACTCTTGTGAAGCATGCCAGTAGGAGTCAGATACTTCTTGGAGTGATAGATTGAGCTGATCATTTTTCCATCATCTTTGGTGATGGATTGTATATACGAGTTTCAATTGAGGTCTGGAGTGGATTTTGTGGCACAAGAACTAACTTCACTTTTTGCTACTGTCTTGGATTGATTTTTATTTATCATTTGAATTTAACACGGAAAGTTCATATATTGTCATGATTTTGATACCAGCTCAACATTTTAAGATTTAACGTCTTTGTATACCTCGGATCAAAATAGTGTGCAGATTGAAATTTGAGCTTGCATCTTTAAATCAGGTCTTTGTCTATTGTCTCCTGCCTTAATTGCAGAGGCACTGGTAATCCCCCATAACTTTCCTTATTAAGGATGGATGTGCAGGTGATGTAATGAATAGTGGCTTGGATTTAGAAATTGGAGAGCCAAGTTCAAATTTCAGTTGAATTAGTTAAATTCACTTATGTGCAAATACCTTTGAGGAAAGTATGAATCCATGTCCCCCAGCTATGGGTTAAATAGTAAGATTTGTATCTGGAAAATTCATTTGTTATTCTAAAAAAAATGTTAATGCAATGTTGACTGGCATTCAGTTACATGCAATACCCTTAGTGAAGGTATGAAACCATCTCCTCCACCAGCTATGGGTTAAATAATAAAACTTGTATCTGAAAAAAAATCATTGTTGTTCTCTCCCCCACCACACACCAAAATTATTCTTACAATCCCAAATGTGCTTTAATTTCAAATAACCTACAACAGGTTGATAAACCATAAAAAAAAATCTGTCATGATTATATAATATAAGACAAATTCCTTTAAAGAGTTAATCTTGAAGGACATTCATTTTTATTTTTTTATTTTTTTTTCTAGGTTCCTGTTACTTCGTGGTTTGATGATGAAGATGACAGGGAGTTATACGACCTCATACCCTATTTTGAGAACTTAGCAAATTTAGATAATGTTTATAGTATGCTCAGAACTGCACAGATGCCCACAGTGCCCGCAACATAGCACACATACACGCACACACATGTATCCACTGACACTCAAGAACATGTGCACAGACAGACATAGATAAATATATATACACAAGAGACATGGCATTTGACTGCTGCAAGACTAATTTTGTTGCTGCCTTGGCCACTGCACAGGAGATGCATGCAAAATTTTGCAGCAAACTATTGGCTATAGTTGCCGCAACAACAGATGTGGTAACTATGACAACCAACCAACTTGTTAAAAATGCAAAATACGATTGATATGAAAAGAGAAACCAGAGACAACAATTGCTTAGTTATGTGAAAGCTGTTAAATGATGGTGTAAACAAAAAAAAAAGTGAATATAGTATTTTGGATTTTTTTTTTCTTTTTCTTTTTCTTTTTCTTTTTCTTTTTTTTTTTTTTCTTTTTTTTTTTTCTTTTTCTTTTTTTTTTCTTTTTCTTTTTTTTCTTTTTTTTCTTTTTTTTTCTTTTTTCTTTTTCTTTTTTTCTTTTTCTTTTTTCTTTTTCTTTTTTTTCTTTTTTTCTTTTTTTTCTTTTTCTTTTTTTTCTTTTTCTTTTTTTTCTTTTTTTTCTTTTTTTTTCTGTTTTTTCTGTTTTTCTTTTCTTCTTTTTTCTTTTTTTTCTTTTGACTGTGTTCAGCCAAGAGTTTATTTTATATTATTTTTTTTTTTAATCCAGAAACTAAGGATGGTGGGAAAGAATTGAGAGACAGAGAGAGGGGGGTGTTGGTGGGGTAAGCTTTCTCTTCTTCACTTCCTTTTCTTTTCTTTTTTTTTCTTCTTTTTAAGAAAGTGAAAACTTAATGAAAATTGAAGACTAGAAGTATCAATTAAAGGAAGAAAAGAAAGAGAAAAGAAAGAAAAAACCTCTCAAAAATGGCAACACTACAGCTGACCAGTGTCCAATATCCACTGCCTCAACAGCTGACCAAAATAATGACCGATACTACAAAAAAAAAAAAAAAAATGAGAGCAAAGGAAAGATTGTAGAAAGTATTAGGCAGGTAGAAAGAAAAGAAAAAAAAAAAAAGATTTAAAAAGGAATTTAAAATGAAAGCCTACTTTTACATATAGAAATTTACCCCTTCTAATATATTTATCAAGTTTTGTATCTCTTTCTTCTTTTGAGGATTTAATTTTTAATTATTTTTAAACAAATGTTCTTTCAGAATTTTTTTCATTCATTTTATTTTTTTTTTGTTCTTCTCTTCAAAAGAGTTCTAAAATTATCTTTATCCTTGAACGATTATGGCTGAATTTTAAGAAGCAGGAAGTTGAATAGTTTCAAATAGCATGATTTTTAGACAATAAGAACTGGGGAGTAAGGGGAGAAGGGCAGGAGTTGGGGGGTAAGAAGCACAAAATAAATCCAAAGTACAAAAAAAAAATGATAGCAACAATCATATAAGTTTAAAAAAAAAATTAGTTTTATTTGTAATAGATAATTAAGCACAAAAACTTTCGTATTCTGATTCCCCCCTCCACTTTTTCTTTTTAAATTTATTTTATTTTTTTAATCAATTTAAATCCCGTTTCTCTCTTTATTTTAGCTGCCTTACCCCCTCTCGTTGCTGCTGGATGTCATTTGTATCTTCCCACCTTAGGTTTTGTTACTTCTACAAATTTCTGGGGAAAATCTCAAACAAAAAAAATATTAAAAAAAAAAAAAACACTTGCTGGAAGCTCTCTTTGAGAGTATTGTATATTTCGATTTCTTTCTAACCAAAGCAATTACTCTAAATAATTGACTCTAAATTTTTTAAAACCTTAAAATGTGAAAAAAAAAAAAAAAAAAAATTCTTTTCATTGTATTTAGTTTGAAACAAGTTCGTATTTTTGGTTTCTTTTTTTCTTTTTTTTCTTTTTTTTTCCCCCCCTTCTTTCTTTTCAAATCTAGACTTTTCGTTATTTTTGCTCTCAAATGATGAATTTTTAAAGAGAAAACTTTCACTGTAAATGCTTAAACCTACAAGAAATTTTGCTAGCAAATTTTGTTAGTAATAGCCATTATTACTTCATTCCAGTATAAACAATTACTGTTTTATTATGGAAAAGACATTCAGAAAAATAAAACTAATGTGACTAACGTATCATTTCCTCCCTCCCCCCACTCATATAATAATTTTAATAGTGGTGTAAAATTTAAGACTTTTAAATAATGCACAAGGTTTCTTTATGTCTCTTAAAGATTTTAGAAATTTAGTTGATAACCTAAGTTGATAGCCTAAAAAAGAGAAAGGTCTAATTTTTCAACTCTTATCGTTTCATTTATTTTTTCACTGTGTCATTAAATGTCTTCCGTCTTTTGTCAGGTATCCTGCAAAAAGAACCCTCTCTAAGTGATTTTTTGTTTTTCTTTTTTCTTCAGTTAAGAAAGGAATCATGGATGGTAACGAGATAAAAAGTTAAACTTTGGCTTTTGGGGAAAAAAACATCACAGAAAAAAAAAGGCGTATTACTTGTGTTCCACAATAAGTGAGCAGTTCCGTTGCTTAGGCTTGGGATTAGAATCAAGTTTAACATAAGAGCATCTGATAATTTTCAGGCTTTTTTATTTCATTGTGAAATATTGAACTGAAAACTTGTATTTTAATAGATTATTTTGTGCAAACCATTCATTTATGTCATCAGCTCCAAGATTTGCAATCACCTGCCATCAGTCAAGTAGGTTATGTAAATCTGGTCACTTATTGTGGAATGGAGGTAGAAATATTTAACTTGATGAAATAAATGATATTTTAATGAGCTAAATGTTGAAATTATTTAATTTACAATCATAAAATTAATATTTTAATAGACTTGTTTATTAAAATATTATTTATTTCATTATTATAAACACAAATCTCAACATTTATTTTATTAAAATAAATTAAAATATTACTTAAAAATATTATCAATTTAAAATGAAAATGTTACTTATTTTTCTGACTCCTTTTTCTACTCATGATATTAAGATATCTTTTTTTTTTTTCATATAATTTTCCCCCCACCCTAGCAAATCATACCTGATGACTTCCATGACTTTTTCCTACAATTAAAAATTAGAAAAGATTCTGAAGAAATGGTGTTTAGCATTAAGTTGTGACTGTCTGCAAGTAAACAGTCCCTTTGCTTCTATAAAAGTTTTAAGAAATCCACAGAATTCTAGGACCAAAAAAAAAAAAAAAAAAAAAAAAAAAAAAATTGTCTGTGAGAAACAAACTGCTGTCATTAATGAAACCTTTGCGTCACGAATTTTGTCGTGCTTGAAGATATATATATATATATATATATATATATATATATATATATGTTAGTTTGTTGTGTGCCTTCAAAAAATATTAAATAATGCAGATATGAATTAGTCACTATCAAAATTTTGTTCTTTTTGCTAATACAATCAGTCGTGACCATCATTGGGCTGTTTTAAAAAAAAAAATGTTAACTTTACTCTCTTTTGTGTGCGTTTGACTTTTTCAGTTAAAAAAAAATATTTGTTTAATTGGATGGATAGTGTGAATGCCTTTCCATACAATGTTTGAATCCAGGCAAAGGAAATTAAAAAAAAAAAAAAAAAAAAAGTTTGAAGTTAGTCTATAGTTTACAGACAACACTGGATCATTTGCAAGATGAATTGCCTCGTTCCTACCTTTGCAAGGGGATTGTTTTATTAGATAATGAATTTGTTAGCCATTTTGATGAGTTAGTTTGATTTTGTTCATTTTTAATTCTTTTTGAGGAGAATGTAATAAACTTATTTCCATAAATTTATTGCAGATGGATGACATTAACAAAATGTGTATCAACTGGAAAGAATTAATAGCATTGAGTGAAAATAGAAACTTGTAAATAAATTCAGAGATTTTCTAAGTAGAAATTTAGGATTTTTTTTTTCTTTTTTGTGCAGGGAGGTGTTTTATCCCCAAGTTAAATTTTCAGTTTAAAAGTTAATTTTCCTCTAATATATATATATATATATATATATATATATATATATATATATCAGAGAGTATGAAGAAAAATATAGTTTAATGTTAATTATGTATTATGAATATATCCTGAAGATGGTTTATTAGACCGAAACATCCGGCGTTGACATTATATTAACATTAAAACAGCATAATTGCATATTAGGATTTTTGTTTGTTTTTTCTGTATATTTTTCTTATATATATATATATATATATATATATATATATATATATATATATATACAAAAGGAAAACTTATTGAACATGTTTCATCCTCTTATAGACTTTATCAAGTCAAATGCAAGGATTTTAGTTTGTAACAAATATCTGTGTGTGTATGACATTATATATAAAGAGCAAAAATATTGTTTTTTTTTTTTTGTTTTTTTTTTTCAAAATTTTTAAACAATAACATTTTTGATCTTGTATATAAATATGTGTTGCAAAATAAAATCGTTTCATTTACCTTTTTTAAAGTTCCTCAGAGGATGAAACATGTCAGCTAAGATAAGTTTTCCTTTTTTCATTATTCATATTGTTCTTTTATAGGCATCCACACATTTTATATTTTCTATCTTTGTCTTCACGTGTGGCAGTGGACAATTCAGTTCAGTTTTTGTAACTTAGGTGCAGCAAAAAATGTTTGTTGATGATTTCCATTTTTAGGGTGATCGGTAGTTGACCAAAGAATTTTAGTGTGATTGATAGCTAATCAATCCCCACTCCCACCCCAGTCATTTCTCTCCTTCTTCTTTCTTCTTTTTCTTTTTTTCCTTTCTCTCTTTTTCTCTCCCTCTTTTTCCTCCTATTCCTTTTACTTCATTTCAAGTCACTCAAGACAAAATTAGCTTCTGTAGGTCCCAGTGGTTATAGTATTAGGCAGGAAGTCATAAGGTTTCTGGTTCATCAAAGTTTGTTTGTTAATTGACCTTTAATAAGAGAAAACTCCGAAACTGGAGAAAATATGCAATGGGCAACAAAAAGAGCTCAAAGTCGAGTTATGGCTGAGATGGTAATACCCCCCACCCACACTCCCATCCGTCCATAATCAGGATTAACCAAATTGTGTGGGTTCCTAACTCACCGCTGACTACTTTGTTAGCTGTGTTTGTTTTTCATATTTCATGTATGTGTGAATATTACATAGTTGAAATTTATAGCAAAAATGATTTCTTATCCATTCTAAAAAAAAAAAAAAAATGATTAAAATCATAATGGGTTGTTTTTGCTGAGAAGACAAATACCTGTGAGTGTTTATATATAATATATATATATATATATATATATATATATATATATATATAATATTAACGTGAAAAGATTACTTAACTTTTAAATATCAATTTTATCCTGTCTTCAAAGTTTCTTGGTGAAATTTCCAGTCTTCAGGGGTTCTGGTTTTAAACAGCATGTCCATTTTTTTTTTTTTTTCAATTTCTTCCCTAAAGACAGGAAATTTTACCAAGAAACTTCGAAATCGTGATAAAATTGATATTTAAAAAATTAAGTAATCTTTTCATGTAATATTATTAATGCTCTATTTTTAATATTATTTTGATATTTTTCATATTGAGCACTATATATAAAAATATCTGCTGTTTCTTTTTATATATATATATATATATATATATATATATATATATATATATATATATTCATTCAAAAGACATATCTCATGGGCCAGTTCCAGAATTTCATGTAACAACACTCATCAGTATCAGAGGGTCCAATAAAAATTTATCAAACCCTCTAACCTTGATGAGCATTGTCATGCAAGACTCTGAAGTTGGCCCATGAGATAAGCTATTTGAATATTATTATTTGTAGACTATTGTCACTACTTATCTACTGAGAACTTTTTTGACAAAAATTCAGCTGGCCTTTTAAATACATTTAAATTCTTTTAATTCTTTGAATTTTGAAAGGTATCATTGAATTGTCATAAATATATATAAATGTATATGTATTTTTCTGAGTATTTAAATAAAACAGTGAAATCAATTGTAGAAGAAAATCCTATAAGGGTTGTTTATCAAGGTTGAGTGGTTTCATTAAATTGTTCAGCCAGACATAAAAATCTCCTTTTTTTTTTTTCATGTTAAATGATTTAACTTAAATGATAAGAGGAGTATTGTAGAATCTGTTAAATATGTGGGACTCTCTAACTCTGGATAGCAATAATTTGAAAATAAAATAGACATTAGTATTTATATTCACTCATACTTGAAATTAATTTTTTTTTTTTTTTTTTTTTAAATTTAATTTGGTAAGGTGGGCAATAGAAACAAGTTGGCCAGAAAATTTGATTTCAGACTTGGAACTTTTTTTAAAATAATTGTTACAGACATAATTTGGAAATGTTGGCGAGATTTCCACTCTGCTTATGTGAAATAAAACCATGTCTCCATTTATAAATGAACTGTGATTAAATCATTTTACAGCTAAACAAATTTTTTTTTTTTTTTTTTTTTTCTTAATTGTATAAGCAATTTGCTTTGGGCAGGTCTTGTTACTCTTTAAATGATAAATCATTTAGGTTGAAATGAAGGAATCCCTTGGACCAGAGATCTCGATCAGCTCAGAATTAAGGAATGCTCAAATTTTGCCAGAGACGTTGGCCAGGTCAAAATGAAGGAATTCTTTGGTTGGTGGCAATGAAATCTTTGGCCAGATAAGCTATTGGCACTTTTAGCAACCAACTACCTGAGGAGCTGACTTGTAGAAATTTAAATGTTGAACTTGTTTTTCCCAAATAATTATTTCATTAACACTTTGGTTAATTAAATAAAATCTTATAAAAAGTAAATTAAATGAGACAAACTTTTAATTCTTTTAAATTATTTTTGCTTAACGATTTGCATATGTTTACTTCTTTCTAAACCTCAAACCAATTTTTTCCTAAGTTGTTAGTTTTTTGCTGGTTTGTTGAGTAAAATCAACTTTGTCAAAAATGATCCTGATTTGACCTGTAAACATTTCGTTCTTTGCCAAGCCTTTCACAAGATGTCAGTATTTTCGCTATTTTTATACTTGTAAAATCTTTGCAACTTTAAAAGTTCTCTTTTTTTATAATATATTTTTTTTTTTCTGTTTTTAATGCCTGGCTACTACTGGATATAAATTTTTCTTACTGGTTTTCTTTCCATCTCTAAATTCTTTAACATGTTTACTGCAACCCTGGATATTTGACCCCTGCATAGTCTCTTGTTTTTGTTTGTTAGCATTAGAAATTGCTATCTAAAAACTACTGGTGCTTTATTTTGGTAAATAAAATTAAATTTATTCAAGTGTACAGAATGATGCTGATGTGAGTCCTCAGCAGTTACTTTTATTTTTTCTCCCTCTAAATATTCACACATTTGTGTGTCGGCCTTCTTTTTTTTCTTTTCTTTTTTTAACAAAAACAGCTCAAAAAATAAAGATTAAAAAAAAAATCATTGAGAACAGATAAATAAAATAGTGGGGTGGGTATACATGTATCTTGGGAGGCAGTTTGGTGCAAGATAAATCTGTATCATGTTCCAGTAAACATGTTAAATCTTTTTTTCTTAAATTTTTAAGTTTTTAGAAGGGGGGGGAAACTTTCATATTGGATAGATTTCGTCTTTGCCTGTTAAAGATTACACTCCCAAAATAGGTTTCTTAAGTCTCATAGTTTCCCAGTGTTTTTTCCAGTAATGATAGGTTTCCTTCCTTGCTTTTTGTTTGGGGTTGTGTGAAATATCAGAATCTTCATTATGTCATTATTCTTTATTTTAGTTATGTGTGCAACCAATTTTATAGGCTTTTGTTTTTTGTTTTTTTTTTAAATCTTTACTCTTAGAACAATTTCCTTTTTTATGATGAATATAGTTTAGAATTATACTACTAATTGCAGTATAAAAACTATTCACAATGTTTTTTTTTGTTTTTTTTTTTTCTCATTATTATTATTCATTTATTTCTTGGTTTTCCTAATACACACAGCTCACATAATTTTGTCCATTTGTGTTTCAAGGGATAAAAAATTATCTTTCTCTATAATTATATTGCAGCCTATCAGTTTTGACAGTGTCAGGTTAAAGTTCAGTTCGTTTTGCATAAGAAAAAATAGTATTTTTAACCAGAAGGAAATATCCCATGTGTAACTTGGCTTGTATTTTTCTCAAGAAGAGAAAACCAATAAAAATTATTCTGTCTGGGTGGGAATACAACAGGAAAGAAACATGCTTGTAAATGTGACTAGTCTTTTTCTTCTTCTTTTTTTTTTTTTTTTTGTGTGATAGGGCAGTTGTCAGAGCTGTATACATGAACTTTAGTACTATTTTGGTTTTGCAATGTCAGTACTGGATACAAACCAACTTGAGGGTGGCAGTTTAAGAGCATCTGATCGGGGGGGAAAAAAAGCCTTGTTCTTTTCTTCATTTACATCGTTTGGACTGTTGTCCTCATCTTTTTTTGCCATATTCATGATGTTTCGGCTGTTTTATGCTCTGACCCTTCTTCAGGAAATATACATTTGATTTTTGAACTGAACTCTTTATTTAAAACAATCTACCCTCCGTGGGCTAAATAAAGGGTTTGGTTCGAAATTCTGACATATATCACCTGAAGAAGGCAAGAGCATAGAATGGCTGAAATGTTGTGAATAAGGCAATAAAGATGAGGACAAGAGTCCAAACAATTCAAATAGTTACAATCTCAGAAATATAGACAGATAGTCATATTATAATGTTTGTTTTTTAGTTAACACTTTATGCCCAATCAATACCTCATAAATAATAATTCCATTTTGATTGTGAGGCAATACAGAAAAGACATATCAGAGATGCTGTTTTAAAGAGACTGAGCATGTTCTCATGTGTTTAATGTGTACTTCAGTGAAATGGGAAACCTTATCAATTTTAAATTTTATACATACAATTTTTTTTATTGCAATATTTTGCTGAGGCTGTTAAACTGCTCAAATATTTTACAAAGCAATAGGGAAGTTTTCCATGAGTATTTTAAGTCTTAGAACTTACAAGAGCTGAATCAATTATTACGTTAAGAATTATGATTCGTCAGAAAATTCAAATAGCAAAACAGTAAAAATCTTACCTAGTTTTAGATAAACTTTATAGTTTTGAATAGTTTATAAGATAAGTTTATAAATTTAAAAAATAAGGAATTAATAAAAAATGTTTGTAACCTACAATAATGTTTTTGAACGTTATATACAAAAAAATTTTCTTTTAATCTTTTCTGGATTTAAATGTAAAATTAACAAGAAACTGTTGCAATATTGCTTTTTGAATTGCATTATTTTGGCTTTCAACCATATGATATTGAAACACTGGTTCTTGTCTGATCAGCAAGGTTAAGCAACATTGAGCCTGATCACTACCTAAATAGGTGACTGCTTGGGAATAGCAGGTGCTGCAAGCTTGGATGTACAGGTAGTGTAATGGATAATGGCTTGGGATTGGAACTAGACTCTCAGAATTCCAGTTCTAGTTGGGTTCATTATATACGAAAATACTCTTGGGAAAGGTATGAATCCACTTCTTCTCTCCCTCAGCTATGGGTTAATTAGTGGACTTGTATCAGTAAATCATTATTTCAAAAAAAAAATTCTTACAATCTAAAAATATTTTCTGGCTTGAAATAATCTACAGAAGGTTGATAAGCCATAAAAAATAAATCACTACATATTATTTTGGTTTAGATAGAATTCTTTTTTTTTTTTTTTCATAATTACAAATGGAATAAAATTAATAGTGTCCTTAAAAGAAATTTTTGGTAGATGCTGAGAACCCCTCGATTATGAAGGAGAACTGAAGAGTTCTCGTCCAACCAAGAAAAACGATATGAAATGAACATATTGTTCTATTTATTCAAATTCAACATTCTAATGTCATTTCACCAGGGTTGGGTCGGGAACTTTTCAGCACCTACCTTAATATCATTTCCAAGTCAAGCTAATATTTTATGGTTTCTTTTTCTTTTTATCGAAGTCTTGATTTAAATAATTGTTAATTTGTCTTTTTAAGTCTAATGTTATGATAGCAACAACAAAGATGAGGACAATAGTCCAGATGTAAATTGTGTAAAGTCCTCATCACAGAAATTCGGAATAGCTGATAACTTGCCTTTTTTGCCCAATCAGGAAACTTTTAACTAAAAAAAAAAAGTCATGGAATTCATTCTTTAAAGGGATGAAAAAAAAGAAAAAAGGGTGTCTGTCTACCCAGGTAACCTACAGGGAATTCTGAACTGAATACTTTATTTAATCTAGATAGGGCCAGACTGTTCCATTGCCCATGTCTAGGGATATCTTATTAGTTCTTATTTTGAGTACTGCTCTCTGAGTTCATTCCCTGGGCCAGGCAATGTGTACTTGGAATCAGTGGATGAAAAAAAAAAAAAGTTCAGGTTTAATGACATGTCATCAAAATTTTTGTAAATATATTTTAGCAAACAGTGAAATAGAAAAAAACAATGGCTAACTAGTTCTCAATTTATACTGGAACATTCTCTTCTGGTGTGGAGAAAGGAATGCAGGTCGGTTCATCTAATTAAAACATTCATTCATTCATTAACTTTTGCAGGGATGGGGTTTAGAGTTAGGCTTTTCATTTGATTTTTTTTTTTTTTCTTTGCTCACAGCCCATCTTTTCTTATGAGAGTTGTGTGGAGGTCAGGCTGCTAAAATAAAACATGGCAATGCTCCTTGAAAGAAAATGGTGCTTTCTTTTAAAATCTGCTTAGTTCTTATTCTAAGCAACCCCCCCCCCTTTTCAAGAAATGGTTATCTAAACATTGGGGCATAATTTGCAGACCTTAAAATGTCTGTCTGCCTTGGACAGCTAATTCTTGAATTGACTAAATATCAACATCTGCTTTCTGTATTTTCTCTCCAATCATCATTTTTACCAAAGCCGCTTCCTGAGGGTAGGGGTGGGGGAGAGGAATTGCTTTTTCCACCCCTGGCATCTGACTTTAGTTGTAGTAGACAAGGTGACTAAAATTTTCAGATTTAATAGGATCAGGGATTTCCATAGGGAACATTCTTGAATTCACACACATGCACGAATTCAATGTGTTGTGTGTGTGTGTGTGTGTGTGTATATATGTGTGTGTGTGTGTGTTAAAGAAATATAAAATTTAAAAAATTGTATCTGCTCGTCAGTGGGTTAAATAGTAAATTGAATTTATTTATAATTATCATATATTTTTTAAATGGCATGACTTAAATTTCTCTGAAAAGACGTTAATTTTTGACGTCCACTTTTAAATTTGTTCTTTCTTAAAGACATTATTGTATAATGTAATCTCATTTGAAATTGTTCAATTATGTGTATTAGATCATTTTTATATAATCAGTTTTTTTCCATTATGGATAGAAATGTGTGTATAAAAACAAAATAATTAAGTAAATTAATATAACAGAGTTCTAATTATTTATTGGATCTTTGATATAATTGTCTTCTCTTTTTCTTAAGGATTTTCATGATATTTATCAACCATGATTTTTAAATATTACAATAATATATATATATATATATATATATATTTCTTACAAAGCAATATCTTGTAATTTTTATTTTTTAGGGACCTCAAAGTTACAGAGAAGAAATCTTTAAACCAGGTTCCTTGTGTTAATCTTTTGTTACTCTTAAAATGCCAGAAATTAGTTTTCTTCTGGAATACTGTATATAAAATAAACTGATGCAAAACAAAATTTAGTTGTTTCTACAGAATCACATCTAAGAAAAAAAATTTTTTCCTTTTTTTTTTTTTTTTTTTTTTTTTTTTTCCCTTTATCATTAATTATACACTCCAGATATTGAATAATGATAAATAAATAAAATTAAGAGTGGGGTTTAATTTGCTATCTAAAGTTATTGTAAATTGATCACCCAATGCAAACCAAAAAAAAAAAATAATAATAAAAGGGAAAGTTAAGAATCTGCTTTAAATTGATATTTTGCAGTTGTTTTGAAATTATTTGTAATTTTGTATATAATTATTATTTTAACACAACACAGGAAATAAAGCTAAGTAAGGATATACAGGAGGTGAGTTCAGTTTATTATATAAATTCACTGTGAATTTCTCCTATGCAAACCAAACCAAATATGGGATGTGGCAGAAGTAACTCCCACATTTTAAAACTTAACAAAAAGACAAGAAAAAAAAAAAAAATTTCTTTCAATGTTGTTTAACCAAAGGGCTACAGTTTTTATTTATTTAATTTTAAAAGTGACATCCTTCAATTGCTCTATACATTATTGTAGATGATTTATAAAGTTTTCCATCAACCTGGATGTCTTCTGGAGTTTGAGCACTTCAAGGTCTTACGGGTGGCTTTCTTTTAAGCACTGAACCTGTGGCCCCGAAATTTTCAACCCATACAAACAGCATCATTTCAACGTGACATGAAATAAGTACGAAAATCTCTCTGTATTGCAATTACAGAGTCACCGGTCTTAAAAAATGTTTCAACAGCAAATGCACAGTGTCCACTGATCCAAGCCATGATGGTATCTGAAAAAAAAAAAAAAAAAAAAAAATGGTAAGACATTAGCTTGAAGAAGACACCATTGCCACTTGCCTAAGTACACTATCACCTCACGGGTGACATTTTAAAATGTGGGAGGTATTTCAGCCGCACCTTATAAAAGCTAAGTAATGGAATTAGCTAATAATTATGAAAACAATAAATGTAAAAGGTAAGTAAGAATCTACAGGGTGATTTGAAAGTCTTGTCACCCTTATATAATGTAATTTTCTATTTCAGAGGGGCGACACAAGCTCCTACAGTTTGGAAGTGGCGTACTCAGTGACATGACTTTCGGACCACCCTGTAATTTAAATTCATATCTTATGGCTATTTTGAAATGTTGAGTGACACAAAACAGGAAAAAAATGGTAAATCAGAATGTGCTTCAAATATTTAATTATTAATTTTATCTTTTATAAATTTTAACTTGGAATTCTTTGAAATGTTATAAGGTATTTAGAATATGCTTTGTCATGTAGTATGGGTGTAGTTTTTTTTTTTTTTTTTTTTTTTGCTTGTGTTAGGGGGATCAGTTTACAATGAATTTATGTAGCAAAGGGAACCCCCTTTTCATAATTTCAAGAACAAAAAAAAAAATAGGCTTTTGTGATTTGGAGAGCTTCATCTATAATAACAGGAAAAGTTTTTTGAAAAAAAGAAAAATTATTTCTTCGTGAAATGCATTTCTGTAGAAATACTTTTTTTTTTTTTTTTTTTTTTTTTAATTTATAAAGTTGGAGTAACATTATTCAATTTTGAGAAAATGACTTGAATTCCTTAAACTTCAATAAAATTTCTAAGGTGTGTAATTGTTAAAATAATGACTAAATCTTGTCGTCTTATCTGAATTAGATGCAAGGGGTTGGCTTAATTAGTAAGAATGTTGGTTGATAACATGGCAGAAAGAAGATTTATAATTACAGGAGCTGCCATCTAAAATTTATGTAAATCTTGTTACCCTTTATACCTGCTATGGTCAGTACATTTGTATACTTTTAAAATCTGTTTTCAAGGTTGAGGAACATAATTACTGGTTCTGAGGAACCTCACAATGACATTGTTTTTTGTTTCAAGGTTCCAGTATTGGTAAAAAATAAATAATAAAAAAAAATAAATAAATAAAAATTTAAAAAAAAAAAACAAAAAAAACAATAGTTTAGGTTGTGTTTAATATTTTCTTTTTTTTTTTTTTTTATTGTTTTTGTCCAAAATATTTTTATATTTTATAATAAATGAATACTCGTTTTGTATATAAAAACATACCTACATGCATACATTAAAATGTCATGAGATTAAGACAAAAAAAAAAAAAAAAACAAGAATAGAATTAAAGTATTATCCAAAAAAAAAAAAATTCTTTGATTTAAATTTTTTTAATTTTTTTTTTTTTTTTTTTTTTTTTGTATTTTTCATGTGTGCATTTGTGTACCTACCATAGGGCAATGGTTAATGAGCTTGTCTTACTGACCACTTGGCCAATTTAATGAATTTGATTTTCTTGGGCTGCTTCACTGCTATAGCCTTGTGCCAGATCAGGCTAACCACACACTCACAAACACATTTGTGTATATAGGAATCAACACTGCATGGTGACTGTCAGCTTCATGCCTCTAGTGATCTCCATACCAGACACTACTTTCTGGGCTTAATATATAGGTTACTGGCTGATTAAGTAAAAGTGGGTGGAGGAGAAAATCGGTCTTTCCCAATTCATTTGTTGGAGTCGTAGCACCTGTTAGTCTTAGTTATGGGTAAATACTGATCCACCAAACAAAAAAAAACAAACTATGAGACTATAAAAATACATTTTTATAGTAAAAATACCAGCAATATATTTTTATATAAAGAAAATGACCAACAATACATTTTATCTGTAGTTTAAGGCATACAATTGCGTTCAAAATATATTTAGTTGAAGCCATAAAATTTTGTTCAAATTATTAGGTTGGTGCAAAAATAATTTCGTTTTCTCACATAGTAACATATGTTAGAAAACGAAATTATTTTTGCACCAACCTAATATTTAGATTTCAGCATTAAATAACCTATAGATGTTGATATTCAACTAAACCAAATTAACTAACCCAATTCTTTTGTTTAGTGCTTTTATAAGCAAACTAAAAACCATGACTACAAATAACGTAAATCATTGACCTGAAGCAAAAAAACTAGAAAGGCTTGTTTTCTTCTTCTTTTAATTCCACAGTGGGTTATATATGGAGCCTGTTAACTCTTTGGCATTCAACACACTCAAAACTGCTACTTAAGTATCAGCTCTCAAAGAGTCACTGTTGATGTGACTTTGTGCGTTATTTGTAATATGGCATGTTGAACATTGAGAGTCGATATTTATGGGGCAGATTGAATGCTAAGGGGTTTTAAAAGAAGTGCTGACACATGCTCTGAAGACTACATGGGGCATAAAAATGACAACCACTGTGCAGTGTTGGTTCCTCTCTCATTCTTCTCCAATAGAGTGAAATAAGGATTTATGTGTTTGTACCTGTGACAGCAGAAATTATCACTTGATAGAAATGTTATGTCTAGGGGAGATAACTCTATTTTGCTTTGATGAAGAGTCCTGAATCTTTCCTACTCCTTTAGTCTGGTTGACTCCACTGAGATGTATCGGGCCACAACCCTCAACAACACTAGGCCATGGTTTCCATAGCAATGAAGTTGCTAGCCCCAATGACCGACTGATTTTTGTACCTGATGTTTCCAAGCAGTACCCCATCTAAGTACGGACTGATCTTGCCATTGCTTAACTGCACTGATCAAATAAGAACTGGTGTTTCAACAGGATTTGACTGTAAGTCCTCTCTTCACTCAGCCATGTAAATTGCAAATCATTTGGCTAGCATTTTAATTTTTTTTTTTTTTTTTTTTTTTTTTTAATCATTTCACCCCAAGTAAGGCAATAATGTTACTAAGTTGCAATGGTTTATTGGGAATAAAAGAGAATGCGAAGACCTCAGAAAAAAAAACGGAAACCCAATCCTAAACAGTAAACAAGGGATAAACCTCTACTCACACTCAATAGGTGGGGAAGGGTGTGAACCGGGCGGATAGGTGAGCCTATTTACATTATTTATATTGTTTGGACTGTTGTCCTCATCTTTATTGTTATGACCCAGTGGAAATAAAAACGTTGATTGGATCCAGTGACTTGACCCAGAGAGTCGTGAGTTCAATACCTGGCTACAGCAATGGTGAACAAAATCTTGGAGAATTGAGTGAAAGGGAGATAACTTGAGACCCAGGAAGAGGCTTGGCACGTGAAACTAGAACAACTTGGTGAACGAAATAAAGGGTTCAGTTCCAATCACTTGAAGAAGGCCAGAGTGTACAATGGCCAAAACATTGTGAACATGACAATAAAGATGAGGACAACAGTCCGAATAATGTGAATGTAAATAATTACAATACCTCCTCTCAGAAATATTTACAGGCAGGCGAATCTATGTATAAAAGAATTTACAATTGTTACAGTGATGGCTTTTTTGTTATTGTTCACCTGGTTCAAGGCTCAAGAGCCACTGTTACAATGAATGAAGTGTGTGATCAGAGAGTGAATGAGGAGATGGTAGGAAGTGAAGATTATGAAAACAAGAGTGATAGATAATGACTAACCTTGATTTGAAAAACTTAAGATTATCATGTTCAGGGAAGTGCATCCTCTTTGGGGTTTGTTCCACAAAATTGCAGTTCTTGGAAAGAAACTGTCCAAATGAAAATTGTTTCATATGAATAGAGAATAAATTGAATGAGAATGATTCAACCCTGTGTAGATGGTATGGCGGGTTTTAGCTGTAAATGTCTGAACTGGTGGAACTAAAGAATAGAGCTCACCTAAACCATTGCAATGCCAGTAGAGTAGCAACTCTAGCATGTGATGCTTCATCTGTTGGAAACAGGTCTGTGGAGAATAAGTTTTCCCTCGTACAACCGTATAAATGATTTTGAAACTCTGTCAAGTCAGGAAAGTGAAGATTGTGCAGTTGCACAACAGATATGGCAAGCAATACACCATTTTTGGTCAAATCTGACTCTTGTAAAAGATAAAGCATGCTAGCAGGAGTCAGATAATTGTTGGAGCGATAGACTGAGTTGATCATTTTTACAGCAGCATTGGTGATGGATTGTATTAGGTTGGTGCAAAAATAATTTTGTTTTCTCACATAGTAACATATGTTAGAAAACGAAATTATTTTTGCACCAACCTAATATATACGAGTTTCAATTGAGGTCTGGAGTGGATTTTGTGGCACAAGAACTAACTTCACTTTTTGCTACTGTCTTGGATTGATTTTTATTTATCATTTGAATTTAACACGGAAAGTTCATATATTGTCATGATTTTGATACCAGCCCAACATTTTAAGATTTAACATCTTTGTATACCTCTGATTAAAATGGCGTGCAGATTGAAATTTGAGCTTGTATCTTTAAATCAGGTCTTTGTCTATTGTTTTGTGCCTTAATTGCACAGGCACTGGTAACCCCCCCACCACCACCCACTTTCCTTATTAAGGATGGATGTGCAGGTGATGTAATGAATAGTGGCTTGGATTTAGAAATTGGAGAGCAAAGTTCAAATTTCAGTTGAATTAGTTAAATTCACTTATGTGCAAATACCTTTGAGGAAAGTATGAATCCATGTCCCCCAGCTATGGGTTAAATAGTAAGATTTATATCTGGAAAATTCATTTGTTATTCTAAAAAAAATGTTAATGCAATGTTGACTGACAAAAAAAATATTCTTGCAATCCCAAATATGTTTTCAGCTAAGAATTATTCATGCAATATGACAATATTAACTCCTTGGAAGTGGAAAGAGCAACTTAGTTACTATTATAATTATTATTATTAATGGAAATTTCTGTTCAAGTTAAGCCATAGAACTCCTAGAGGTAAATTTCCTGTTATTAATTCAGCAAATATAAATTGCAATAAGTTATAGTCATTATTACAAATCACTATTATGAAAAATAGAATTAATACATAATTTCATTTATGCTGTTATTTATTTGACATTAAAATTTATTAGCGATGATTAGTTAAACTGTTTGGTGTTTGGAATATCATTAATAAATTTCCTTTGCAAATTTCCATTTGAAATTCTAACCTGAACTATTTTAAGAATTTCTTTTACTGGGCATAGATTGGAAGAACTTCTGAAATTTCTTCTTTTTGGAATTGGTTTTAACAGATATAAGAAGGATATTAAATTTGGAACAATTTACAGTCCTTTTTAAAAAAAAAAAAAAAAATTCTGTTGGGTAATCCTTTTGAAATTCTGATAGGTCATCCTTCACTTAATGGGCATAAAATGAATCATTTGACATCCTTAGATGTTTAAATTTTATAAATGTTCTTTGCTTAAAATAATTTAATGTCACCAAATACCACACAGTCGATTGCCAATTTGAATGAATTCCTGATGATGACATCATCGATACTCGAAACGTGGAAAAACTTTTGATGCGTGTAAACAGCGTCAACAGTTTGGAACTTCTGAGGCATTGTTCATGTCGCATCTTCACAAATTCGTGCGGTGTCAGTGGTAGAAGAACAGTGCTGCGTTTTCAGCATTTATTTGCTGCATAGTCCGCCATTACCTGTTGTAATAATGTTTAATTGTAATAAACGTATATACGTTGCTTTTATTGATTTTATGCCATTCAAGGAATAGCCGTTTAATTTATGCTACTTAAGTGAGGGATTATCTTCTGCTAATCTGTTGCACACTAAAAGATGTAAAATGTGAAATAATTTACTTTCATTATTACTTATCAACTGTTATAAAGAATTTTACATTAGAAAAAATATATATTGAAATTTGTTTATAAACAAATCATTTTTAGTTCATAAATTATCCATTGTTTTGGTTTTTGGCAGTAACTTATTTTGATAGCATTAACCACTTAATAATTAACTCATTAACATATTTATAATAAATTACTTCCAGGGTAAAAAAAAATTGAGTCTGTTTTCTTACTTACCAGCTTTTGCATTTTAAAGAATTTATCAAAAAGTTTTTAGAAATCAAACTATTTTGTACAAAGAAAATAAGCTTATGGCCATATCATATTGAAATACTGGTTCTTGTCCAGTCACCAAAGTTAAGCCTGGTCAATGCATGGATGTGCAGGTGGTGTAATGGATAATGGCTTGGAATTGGAAATCAGGGAGCTGAGTTCCAGTTCCAGTTGGGTTCATTATATTCACTTATGCACAAATGTCCTTTTGGAAAGGTATTAATCCACCTCTTCTCCCACCAGCTATGGGTTAATAGTAGGAATTGTATCAGTAAATCATTATCATTTCCCAAAAATTCTTACAATCCCAAAATACTTTCTGGTTTTAAATAACCTGCAAAGGGTTGATAAGCTAAAAAAAACAACAAAAAAACTAAGTAATTAGAAATTAACGCAAGCATTACTGATAGAATCTGTGAATTTCTATTTAGATTATGAACAGAATTACAAAAATATTTCTCTTGAAATGGTTGACTAAAATTAATGTTCTATTTTAATGCAACTTACAAGTGAGGCTGAAGCCATTATTTCATTCTTGACAATTCTTTTAACAGATGATAAATTGCCCCTCAACTTCTTTATTGTATTTTCCAAATGTAACTTTATTCGGCATAAGATACTACAATAGTGACACAATCAAGAAGTATTGATGAACTCAGTTGGACGACATGATGATAACATGACTCATCACTTCTCCCAATCTTGACAAAATGGATAAGACTTCATTTAAATTCCTTAATTGTTGTTGATGTGAATTATTCTGAACTTCTTCATTCTTAATGCAATGATTCTTGGACTTTTAAAAGAAAAGAAAAAAAACAAATGCCACAGCAAACTCTAGGTTTCAGGAAATGTTTGTTTTGTTTTTAATTTATTCCAAATGGTCTCTCTTGGAAGTGTGTTAATCTGTGGGGCCCTGATTAAAAAAGTTGGTGGTGGGGAATAATTTTTTGTAAGTTAGCATTCATTCGATCTTTTTCTTTTTGTAGATTAGCATTCATCCGATCTTTTTTTGTAGGTTAGCATTCATTCGATCTTTTTTTTTTTTTTTTTTTTTTTTTTTTTTTTTTTTGTAGGTTAGCATTCATCTGATCATGTTTTGTAGGTTAGCATTCATCCGACGTTTTCCTTTGTAGGTTAGCATTCATTTGACTTTTTTTTTTTTTTTTGTAGGTTATCATTCATCCGATGTTTTTGGGAAGGTTATCATTCATCCGATCTTTTTTTTTTTTTTTTTTTTTTTTAGGTTAGCATTCATTCGATCTTTTTTTGTTTTGTAAGTTAGCATTCATTCGATCTCTTTTTTTTTTTTTTTTTTTTTTGTAGGTTAGCATTCATTCGATCTTTTTTTGTTTTGTAAGTTAGCATTCATTCGATCTCTTTTTCTTTTTTTTAGGTTAGCATTCATTCAATCTTTCACCAGCTCAACATTTGTTAGAATCTAGATATATTGATTTAAAAATTATCTTTTTTTTTTTTATATATCCTTTTAGAAATGGGGGTCCAGTTCATAATAAAGATAGTCTCAAATCATTTACTTACTTCTAAAAGACTTATCTGTACTTTGTTTTTATTTCCAAATGTTAAGTTTAAATCTGTTAAAACTGTTTACGTCATTGACAACTGAGCTTAACATCATTGATAACTGTGTACGGATGATATCCTTCTTTCCAATGCATAGTAGTACCAAATTATCAATGCCGTAAACAGTTTCAAACTTGACATTTATAAATAAAAATAAAGTACTAAAAATTATTTTTAAAATTTTTCCCCTGTTTTTTGTGTGTTTTTTTTTTTTTTTATAGAGTTGACCAATTAATTTAAATACCATTCTCAGCTATTGTTATTTTGGGGTTCTGTTGTCCAAAGTTGCAAGCAATATTAGCCAGGTTTGGACAATTTTTAAATGTTAACGGTAATATTAGATGTTTCCTTATAGGGAAACATTCATTAGCTCAAAAGCCAATGCAACTTGAGTTATGCTTTTCCTCACTATCAAGCCATTAAGCTGAGATCAAAGTGTAGTATCTGTTCTCTTCATATCTAATGGTAATAGTAACTGTTTCCTTATAGAGAAACATTCAGCCTTCATTGGCCAAGAAGACACTGTTGCTTGAATTAGTTTTCTTTACTCTCTGGTCATCGGGCTGTTATAAAATTGTAGTATCTGTTGTCATCTTTAATGATAATATTAGTTGTTTCCTTATAGGGAAACATTCCCCATTCATTAGCTGTAAAGCCAATGCGACTTGAGTTGTGCTTTTCTTCACTATCTGGCCATTTAGCTGGGATCAAAGTGTAGTATCTGTTGTCATCTCTAATGATAATATTAGTTGTTTCCTTATAGGGAAATAATTGACATTCACTGACTGAGCATCCAGTACTATTTTCTGTTGAAATTTCTAAAAGCTTTTCTCTTAAAAAGATTTTTCAGGAAAATAGGTTTCTTAAATCCACCCACTTTTCTTGTTCTTTCCAGTATTGATGAGGGGGTTTCCTTAACCTTTCGTTTTAGGCAAGTCTTTAGAATATCTTGAATATGGTCATTATTTCATCTTCAAATTATATGTGCTGTCAATTTTAGTTGTTGCTGCTGTTTGAAGGCCTCCAAGTGATTGGTTTTGTATTTGCTAAAGTTCTTTGTTATTCTATAGTGTCACTCCACAAAATCTGACAAAAGATGGTACTCTCTCATACCAACAGGATTAATTTGCCGGAATCTATTTTTAAATCTTTGATCTGAGGAATAAGTTGTATACAGCTGACAGTTATATTTCTGAATGGGTTGAATGTCATGCATGACATCCACATTATAGTCTAGATCTGACGAGGCTATTTAAGAATAAGACTTTAGTTTCTAGGTTAATGCTTTGGTTTTGTAGCATCTTGTGGTATTGTGGGAAACTACCTCTAGTGCAGCTTACTCCATGTTCAAATGTACTAAATGTCAAGCACTATTTAATATCGAAATTAGTCATTTGTAGCTCCCCCCCCCCAAAAAAAAATCTACTTTTAAAATAAGCTGGCCTATTGATGAAAGTCAGCTCAATATATAGTAGCAGTTAACTTCCATAATACAGTATAATTTGTCAACCTTGGCATAATCCAAACTTTATTCCTGGTGTCATTGGAGGTTTCAGGCCCTCTAAAAGCATCAGACCCAGCCAACTAGTTTGACCCAGCTAGAAGTGATCACCTCCGAGACAGATTCCTGGCCTCTGTAATGAATCTGTATATCTTGGGCTGAGCCATTTATTGGTTTGATTCCTTTTGTTTTCAGCCAATGAAAATTGGTTTTACGATTTCTGAAGTCTCCATTTGCCTATTTAATGTTGCTGACTTTTTCCACCATTTTTTTTTTCTAGGTAAGTTGTCCAGTCTTTTGTTTGACTTGTATTATTTAAGTATTTATCTACATATTCTTTTACATATATGTATACATTCATGTACCAACATACACACACACACACACATATATATATATATATATATATATATATATATGCACATATCTGTACCCACACATATAGAATTATGTCTGACTAATAGTAGCAGTGGACTTGCAAATGTAGATTAATTTATGAGTCTTAGTATTATCCATAAGAGTGATTTTAAATCAATCATTCTGTAGCAGTGTTTCTTGATCTTTACTTCAGGATGCACTTGTAGAATAACTAAAAATCTAGGGTGCACTTTAAATTTAATAAGAAAAAATTAGTTATGAAATTTGAAAATAATTAAGAAGTCTCCTGAAATAAACATTTATTTTTAAGTCCTTACAATTCAATTACATTATTGTCAGTATCATTGTATATTAAAAATTTAAAATGAATTTTTAAAATTGTAACATTGTATATTTAAGTACACTTGTGTGAAACATGCACTTTAGAAATTTTTAGGCCTTTTTGTGTGATAGACATAGTTTTATTTCTTCATCAATTAAATTTTAAATTTAATTTTAAATTTGATCTATTTATTATTCTATTATTGAAGGATTAAAGATTTTATCATCCAATTTAAAATATCAAATGACAAAGACTCGACTTGGAGATGGAAGCCTGGTGTCTGAGCTTTTAAAATATAAAAATAAATTATATTTATGCTAACTTAGGTGTGTACCTGGTTACCTTTCAGGGCACATTAGTGTACCTGGGTGCATTGGTTGAGAAACACTGCTCTATAAGATCCCATTTTGTATCATAAGATTGACATAAGCAATCAGTAAGAATGAAAATATCTACATGAAATGTGGCTGAACTCATTAACCATTACTCTAGGATGGGTATTTCCAAATATTGTTCCTTGTATGTTGATTAAATTCAAGTGGAATAAGGCCTTACCCAATAGTTCTGTATTTCTTCACTGAGATCAGTCATTTGAAGCAAAGGTCAAAGCCCAAACCTCAAACGCTGATTTTCAGGGTAAGTAGATAAGCCGTCCCCAGATGAAGGAAAGAGGGATGCAATGTATTCTCCCTCAACCACTTGACCCTGTGCCGCACAAAGATTAGCAAATACCCAATTAGAAATGGAAAATCTACTCATTGGCTAAGATAGTCGCAAATTTCCTCATCAGCACCAAATGTTAGTGTTTGGGTCCAGAGAGAAGCCAGCACTATAAATGCTGATTTTCAAGGCAGGATTTTTCCACTTGAAAGATTGGTGCTACACAATCTTCTACTAGTTTTGGCAAATTAAGATAAAATGCCTTGTTTAATTTTTAGAATTCTCAGTATCTGTCAGGAAGTGTATGTAGCATAATGGTCAACGCAGAAAGTGGAATTGGCAAACCAAGATCTAGTCTGCCGAGTTCACTTATCTGCACTAATGCCCTTGGAAAAGGCAAGAATTATTCCTGTCTATCTAAAACCATAAGTTAAATAACAGGGTAGGTGGGTCTCTTTGGCTTTGGTTAACATCCAATCAAAGATGGTTAATGTTAATTCCAAACTGTGTAGAAGTTGGGGAGAAACTACTCCAATATCTTTCCCTGGAAATCCTGGCAATTCACAGATAATAAAGAAATGGAGTCTGTGAAGAGCCATGATTACCTACATCCTGAAAGGACAGGCACTAAAAAAAAAAAAAGAAAAAACCCAGTAAGTTTAAAAAATAAAATATTTCTTTTCATCCACTGTTGTGGAAAAAAGATGACTTGTTAATCAAAATGCATTTATGTTGCATACTGTTGCGATTTAGCAAGCATAGCTTATATGTGGCACAAGGCTGAAAGTATGGTGCACACGGAGATGAGCAAACTCACTACTCATAAATGATCAAGAGAGGTGAGCTTGTTAACCATTACGCTGCATCAAAGTGCTACTGGAATGGAAACATCACTTGTGCTTAAAATTGAATTTCCTTTTGGTGATTAATGGGTTACATTTCAAATTCATCTGAAATTATGATTAGCATTCAAAAATTAGAAAAGTGAAAATTATTATGTATGTATGTGTGGGTATGTATGTATGCATGCATGTATGCATTATGGTTCAAAAGTTTGAGGCCACCCTTGGTAATTTTTTAAATTGACTCCAAAACTAGATGTTATGTAAGAAATAATAAAAAAATTATTACATGTGGTTAAGAAAATTGAGACATGATTTTTTTATTAAAAATTTCAAGGCAAAAAGAAAGAAGACATTTAAATTTTGCTCTCGTCAAAATATCCTCCTTTAGTCTTGATTACTGTAGGACTAATTTTTTTGGCATTCGTTGCAAAAGTTTACCAAACTAGAAGTTTGACAATTGATTCCAGTCTTTATTCAATGACTCTAAGACCTCTTTTTTTCTTTTTAAATATATTTTTTTCACTCTTCTGTCAAGTTCATCCCATGCTAATTCTGGAGGTGGCTTCAAACTTTTGAACTGTAGTGTATGTGTATATATATATATATATATATATATATATATATATATATATATATATATATATATATAAAAGAGACTTTGTGTTTTGACTTTGTTAGATAAACTTCTTCAGATCATAATGAAAAATCTGTTTTAATATTAAATCATTAATATTTGTTGGGCTGGCATTTTCTGGTTAGAATGAAAAAACAAAACTGATTTTTTATTAATGCTGTGAATGCCTGTTTATTAGTTAGGCATATATATATATATATATATATATATATATATATACACATTTCAACAATTGGATTAAGATACCTTTAGTTAATGACCATTTTCACCTATGAATTTTAAAATTTGTACGATTTTTCATACTGTTGGACCATAAACAGTTTGAAAAAACCTGTGAATTTTAAAATTAAAATCTGTAGATGAAAATGGTCATTAACTTAAAGGTATCTTAATTCCAATTGTTAAGAAAATTTGCTTCAGTGAGGATTGAACTCCCTATTCAGTTGTAATTCATCTAATGAGACGAGATTGTTAACCATTATACTAAATGTCAAGTTTGAAACTGTGTTTTTGTCATTGATAACAGTGTATTATTATGAATTGAGGAAAAGGAACAACATCAGTAATACAGTTAACGTTGACCGGTAACTCTTTAAGAAGTCAGCGATCAATTTGGCACTGTATTTACATTGTGAACAGGAACCCCACTTCTAAAATCAATATATTTTGATTCTGACAAATGTGTGTTGAGAAATGTGTGATAGAACAAAAATTGTTAATTAAATTTTTTAACCAGTAATCCCGTTAATTTAAGTAGCGTTGAACAAAATATGAGCATTTAAAAAAAAAAATTATGGCTTTCTTTCTTTTTTCTTTCTTTTCTTTTCTATTCTTTCTTTCTTTCTTTTCTTTTCCATTCTTTCTTTCTTTCTTTTCTTTTCCATTCTTTCTTTCTTTCTTTTCTTTTCCATTCTTTCTTTCTTTCTTTTCTTTTCCATTCTTTCTTTCTTTCTTTTCTTTTCCATTCTTTCTTTCTTTCTTTTCTTTTCCATTCTTTCTTTCTTTCTTTTCTTTTCCATTCTTTCTTTCTTTCTTTTCTTTTCCATTCTTTCTTTCTTTCTTTTCTTTTCCATTCTTTCTTTCTTTCTTTTCTTTTCCATTCTTTCTTTCTTTCTTTTCTTTTCCATTCTTTCTTTCTTTCTTTTCTTTTCCATTCTTTCTTTCTTTCTTTTCTTTTCCATTCTTTCTTTCTTTCTTTTCTTTTCCATTCTTTCTTTCTTTCTTTTCTTTTCCATTCTTTCTTTCTTTCTTTTCTTTTCCATTCTTTCTTTCTTTCTTTTCTTTTCCATTCTTTCTTTCTTTCTTTTCTTTTCCATTCTTTCTTTCTTTCTTTTCTTTTCCATTCTTTCTTTCTTTCTTTTCTTTTCCATTCTTTCTTTCTTTCTTTTCTTTTCCATTCTTTCTTTCTTTCTTTTCTTTTCCATTCTTTCTTTCT
>OZ010602.1:89396897-89499397 GCA_963932145.1 Acanthosepion lycidas | reverse complement strand
AGGTAATTTGGGATTTTTTGCTGTGTAATTTATATGCTCTGTTGTAATAAATACATTGAGCTCTCTCTCTGTGGATCAGTTTAATATTAGGTTGGTGCAAAAATAATGACGTAAAAATGTTGTTTTTTGACGTAAAAAAATACATCAAAAAACGACATTTTTACGTCATTATTTTTGCACCAACCTAATATTTATTACTAGGGTCCACCTGGATTACATACCAACTGATTTATTACCTGTATTTTATATATATATGAATTTGTAGGTCTGATGAATTGGATTGTGATTACGATTCCAGTGTAATAAATTATAACCATGGAATATTAGTGTTTGAGCCTTTTATATTATATTCTTACTCTGTCTTTGACATAGAGCTCTACCTGGATTTTATCCTCCTGGAAATATATATATATATATATATATATATATATATATATTGACCACTAATATTATCAGTATATATAGTAATATTTTAGTTTTATTTACCTACTTCCAGTGCCTTTCATGCTTTAGCTATTTTTCAAATTGCGTGGGCATTTTTGAATAAGTTTCTCTGGCCATTTTTAGGTGTGTCCATCTATCGTTTTCATCTTTATTATTAAAAGATCCTTTTGTAGACAAACTGTTTGGCTGATGTGGGACATTTTTTTTTTACTGTTATTCTTGGTCAAAGCAGTACACAGCACTGTAGGTTAAATGTAATTGACTATATATTTTACTTTTGGTGTATCTTCAAAAGCTCTTTTAAAAGAATAACTCTTCTATACATAAGAAAAGAACATCTATATAATTGTCATGAATTGAATAACAAAAGTGCATCATTGATTCAATTGTGTAATGAAGTCGGATGTCTTTTGATCTTTGCTATTATAGTGTTTATGTTAAGCTTAGTTAAGTTTAGGACAAAGGGAAAACTAAAATATTCATATTTTGTTTTGTAATAATATATTTAACTTGGTTTGTCGATGAAAAATGATAAATTACTGAATGCTCAACTCTGTAGAACTCAAGTTCTATAAACTCTACTGAGCAGCATGGGGCCTAAAGCACTTGAGTCAGTCGCATAGATTCTGTTGAGCAGTATGGGACCCCACAGCTCTTGTGTAGCACAGACTCAACTGACTGAATAAAATTAGATTAGTAAAATTACTATTTAAATTTTAAAAACATTGAAGAAAAGCAGGACAGAGGAAATTTCTTTGTTTTTTTTCTTTTGTTTTTTCTTTCTTTTTTATTTCTTTGTTCTTTTTTTCTTTCTTTGTTCTTTTTTTCTTTCTTTGTTCTTTTTTTCTTTCTTTGTTCTTTTTTTCTTTCTTTGTTCTTTTTTTCTTTCTTTGTTCTTTTTTTCTTTCTTTGTTCTTTTTTTCTTTCTTTGTTCTTTTTTTCTTTCTTTGTTCTTTTTTTCTTTCTTTGTTCTTTTTTTCTTTCTTTGTTCTTTTTTTCTTTCTTTGTTCTTTTTTTCTTTCTTTGTTCTTTTTTTCTTTCTTTGTTCTTTTTTTCTTTCTTTGTTCTTTTTTTCTTTCTTTGTTCTTTTTTTCTTTCTTTGTTCTTTGTTCTTTTTCTTTTCTTTTTCTTTTCTTTTTCTTTTCTTTTTTCTTTTCTTTTTCTTTTTTCTTTTCTTTTTCTTTTTTTGTTAAGAATTTATGATAGATCTTTTTAAAACTTCATTATTCTTTACTTAATGTTTTCATTTCATAACTGAATTTAATTCCTGATTACAGACCACAATCTTTTTTTCTCTCTAATTTCTGCATTAATAATTACATTTGTTAAAATAATGAAACATCTCATTATCACCCTATCTTGAAAGCAGTGAATAAGTATATTTTTTTATTTATTTATTTATTTTTTTTTTTTTTAGCTTATTTGTTTCTAATAATCAATAAAATTATTGTCTTGGCAAATTCTTTATTTGATTTTGAAGTGAATGGCTTATTCAGTTTAAAACTCATTTGAAAATAACAAGGCATTATTGAATTTTGTTCTAATTCAATTTATAGATGAATTCAAATCTCAGTTGAAGATATTTCTGTTTTTACAGCCATTATGATCCAATCGTTATGATACTCTTGTCAATGAAAAGCTTTCTAAATATTTTAATTTTGTGAAGCTGTTTGAAAGAATAAAATATATAATAATTATATGCAAAAAAATAATATAGATATAATATGTGAAATATTTATATAATAAAATAATACAAAATAACATGTAATAAAGATATAATGAAATATGATGATTAGATGTAATAAAATATGATGATTAGATGTAATAAAATATGATGATTAGATGTAATAAAATATGATGATTAGATGTAATAAAATATGATGATTAGATGTAATAAAATATGATGATTAGATGTAATAAAATAGTTAAAATTAGGATAAAATATATATAATTAAATATAAAATATTAATGAGGATATAAAACAATTTTTTTTAATCAATTCACCCCAAGCAAGGTGATAATGCCACTAAGATGCAAGAGGCTATTGGGAGTGAAAGAGAATAAAAAGACTTTTTCAAAAGACTGGGGAGGAGTGTAAACTGGACGATAGGCAAAACTATTGATTCTTTTTGAAGAGGGGGGGGAAAAAAATAAATGAATTTTCAGAGTTCAGGCGGAGATGTTAAAAGTATAGAGTTTAAATAGACTTTAGAACGAACTGGAAACTGGGGATAAACCTCTACTCCTGTTCCAAAGACCGGGGAGGAGCGTGAGCCGAGTGATTGGCGATCATACCTACTCCTACCGAGAGAAAAATAAATAGTAAATAAAATTTCAGGGTTTAGGCGGAGACGTTAGAATTATAGAGTTGAAGTAGACTTTAGAGGGAACCGGAAACCATGGATAAACCTCTACTCCTTTTCCAAAGACTGGGGAGGAGTGTGAACCGAGCGATTGGTAAACCTATCTATGCCTATTTTACCCAAGAAATATCAAGAACATACAATATATAATAATATAAAATCAATGAAATAGTAAAATAATAATATAATGCTTTTATGAAAGGATATAATAAAATTATATTATAATTATATATGATCAATATTATATCGACACAGATATAGGTCAACCTCTGTTGAGATTATTTGAGTAATTGTAAACTTCACGAGCTTGTTGTTGGCTGTATATCATGTGCTTGACCAAAATCTGTTATGTGCTTGTCATTGAAAAGCTTTCTAAAGATTTTAATTTTTCTATAAAGAAGCATTTCACTCCTGACTATTAACCTCATCTTTGTTTTCGCTTCAATAATTGTTTCGACTGGTACATTCTCTAACTGTTGTCAGGTGACTTGCTGCAAATTAGTCTTGACCCTCTCTGAAAGAAGAGGCTCTCTCTCTCTTTGTCTCAATAACCGAGAAACTACTTTATTTGCATTTACAAGACAACACTGCAAAGATGTGGATAATAGTTTGAAAAACTCAAATGCTAAATAATTTAAAAAAAAAAAAAATACAAAGTTATTATGAGATATGTAAATTGTATTTATGGCATTAGCTATCTTCGTTTATTTGTATCTTTTTTTCATCCGGTGACCTTGGGATCTGGTTTATTGCTGGAAAACATCAATTTGACCCCCTAAGGGAAACCCATGTGATTTTTGTAAAAGTGTGGGAAAATTGAAGCAATATAGTTTTCAATGTTAAATATATGACAATTTGAAAAATTATGTTAACATGTCTTTCCTATAAAAACATTGTCATTGGATAAATGTATTTTATTTCAAACAAATCTACAATTTTTTTTTTTTTTTCTTTTAATCAATTCACCCCAAGCAAAGTGATAATGCCACTAAGACACTCATGGGAGTTAAAGAGAATGAAAAAATTTAGAAGGAACCGGAAACCTGATCCTAAACAGGAAACAAGGGATAAACCTCTATTCCTCTCCAAAAGACCTTTGAGGAGGTGTATGAACTGAGTGATTGTGGCAGAAAGGGATTTTCTTCAAGCATGTGAATGATTGATTGTTTTGTTTTTTTAACATTAACTATTATTTTTTTAAATTAAATTTTACTAATTTCAGATGTTTTGCTTATTATAAAGTCTTCATGATAACAGTTTTTTTTCTCTTTAGTTAAAATGAAAATAATTTTCTCAGACGAAGACATATTGAAAGTGCCATAATCTTCAAATCCTCTATGGTTAATACATGACCATTTCTCACCTATTCTTATTAAACTGGTATTAAAACATTGTGGGATACAAAGCCTTAGAATGCTCATTGTCACATCATGTTGAAACACCAGTTCCCGTACGATCACTAAAGTTAAGCAACATCAGGCCTGGTCAGTATCTAGATGGGTGACTGCTTGGGTAAATCCAAGTGCTGTAAGCTTGGATTTGCAGGTGGTATAATGGATAATGGCTTGGAATTGGAAATCTGAGAGTCAAGTTCCAATTCCAGTTGGGTTCGTTATATTCACTTACATACAAATACCCTTGGGAAAGCTACGAATCCGCCTGTTCTCCTCCCAGCTATGGGTTAATTAGTAAGATTTGTATCACTAAGTCATTATTATCTTCAAAAATAAAATGAAATTGTATAAAAATGTTTAGATTTCAGCATTAAATGACCTATAGAGGTGTTGATATGCCACTAGACAAAATCAAGCAGCAAAACCCTTATAACAAAACTAAGTTGAAATTTATAAAATCTAGTGATACAAATAAGATAAGAAGAAAGAAATCGAAGACTTCTATGCTTAATGGGAATTACATTCTGTTGTAATTTTGTTCCAGCAACCCCTTGCGTCTTAGTGGCATTATTGCCTTGCTTGGGGTGATTTGATTAAAAAAAAAAAAAAGACATATTAACATAAAAAGTTTTTGAATAGTGACATATATTTACTATTCTGGGGCATCTCAGTGTAGTGTAATGGTTAACAAGCTTGTCTCGCTAGAACAATTATGACTGAGTAGTGAGTTCAGTCCTCACTGGGTGCCCCATGCTTTTGGCCTTAGAAATTACCAAATATTTACCATTCTGCTGGATTCTCATCCAAATTTAAATCATAATTTTTAATAGATTTTATATTAAATTAATTATACGATAAATGAAAATTTATTTGTTCTGTTTAATTGGTTGAATTAAAAAGGTTCAAGGAGGAAAAAGTGTCTAAATTTTTTGTTTAAACATTGAAATTTGTGAATTTTAAAATTTTTCTATTTGGTTTCAAATTAATGTTTTTTTTCTTTCTTTTTTTACATATCTGGTTTAGTGTGTAATTGAATGACAAAAGGGGAAAAACTTTGTTAATGTATTGTGTTGTTTGAAACAACTTCATCAGACTAATGTTCTTATTGATAGAATTATATATGTGCATGTGTTTCTGGAAATCTGGTTGAGCTCTTTAGGGAAAGGGGGTTTCAAAAACCACAGATCCTATTGCTATTAAGCATTACTCTTCAAGTATGAATCGAGTCCTCCAAGCTGCTGGCTTATTTTGCATGGAGAAAAACAATAAAATTCCCTTCCTTCTCTGCCATACAACAATGGTCTAGAGGTAAGAATGTCAAATCGGTCGGATTTTGATCCCAGCTTGAAGCAATCAGATGTCTAGCCACACTGAAGAGCTGTGAAACAGTCTGTCTGTGGATGACATATATATATATATATATATATATGAAATGTAGGAGGAGGAAGCAAAAGAAAAATCTAGAAGAATACTGAGGATATGAGATGTGAAACTTAATGTTTAAATTTAATATTTTTAGCATTTGATAAGTGTCTAGATGTATAACTGACATAATTCAGCTTACAAATACCTTTGTTATTGTTTTTTTTTTTGTTTTTTATTGCTGTCGTTTTTAAATATTTCACATTGTGATGGCAGTAGATATATGGCATAAATCTGGGTGCAAATTTATCTTGGAAGACTCGGAAATTTACTTTCTCCTTTAATTAAAACTTCATTCTTTAAGTCAAGATTTATATAGTCTTAAATATAAACCTTGAAAATATTTTAAAAAAATACTATTCTAAAAAGGTTTAAAAAAGAGACCCTGAAAATAGGCATAATATTTATAAATTTTGTCGTAAAAGTAAATTTGTATGTGGGGGGGTGGGAAATTATGTTATTTTATTTATTTATTTATTTTTTATATCCTTTTAAAGAAAATTTTATAAACTTTTTCTTTTCCTTGTTTTTTTTTTTATTCTTTTCCTTGTTTTTTTTTTTTATTCTTTTCCTTGTTTTTTTTTTTTATTCTTTTCCTTGTTTTTTTTTTTTATTCTTTTCCTTGTTTTTTTTTTTATTCTTTTCCTTGTTTTTTTTTTTATTCTTTTCCTTGTTTTTTTTTTTTATTCTTTTCCTTGTTTTTTTTTTATTCTTTTCCTTGTTTTTTTTTTATTCTTTTCCTTGTTTTTTTTTTTATTCTTTTCCTTGTTTTTTTTTATTCTTTTCCTTGTTTTTTTTTTATTCTTTTCCTTGTTTTTTTTTTTATTCTTTTCCTTGTTTTTTTTTTTATTCTTTTCCTTGTTTTTTTTTATTCTTTTCCTTGTTTTTTTTTATTCTTTTCCTTGTTTTTTTTTCCTCTTTTTTCTCTTTTTCCTCTTTTTTCTCTTTTTCCTCTTTTTTCTCTTTTTTCTCTTTTTCCTTTTTTCTCTTTTTCCTCTTTTTCCTCTTTTTTCTCTTTTTTCTCTTTTTCTCCTCTCTCCCATTTCTCCTCTCTCTTTCTCTCTGCTTTTCAATTAAAATGAAAGATTTTTCTTTTTGTAACTGGAATGTTTTGTAAGGTAAAATTATTTTAATTTTTTTTTTTCTTCTTTTTAAATGATGTCCTCTCAGTTTTATTTGAATATATTTTTATTTTTGTTGACGGAGCACTGTTGGTTGTGTAAAAAAACAAAAAAAAAACGTGTATATCTTTGATAAATATTAACAAATAACTTTTTTAAAGCCTTCATGACTAAGACAGCAAAAGTCAGCAAAAGATTTGATAAAAAATATTTAACAATTTCTCTTTCTCAGCTTCTATTTCTCCAGACTTTGATAAAAAATAAAAAAAAAAACAAAGAAATCAATTCTATTTCTCCATCAGCCATGTGAAATTTTTACAATCTCTCCCGTGTTTTTTTCTCTCTCTCTCTCTCTGTCTCTCTCTACTTCAACCAAAACCAGGATTTCTATATATTATTCATGTACACTGCCTCCGTTTTGAGACGGCTGGGAGTACATATACTATGTTTGAAATAAATAAAAAAAAAAATAAAGTTCTTTTTAATTTTTTTCTTTTTTTTTTTTGTGGTGAATGAAAAAAAACTAAACGAAGCAAACAATCTTAAGGAGTTTTTTAATGTTTGTGTTGAAGAAAAACAAAAACCCCTTTTTTAAATTTGACTGGGAGAAAAAATTATTTTTTTATTTGATGTAAAAAAAAAAAAAAAAATAGTGAAATGAATGACAATTCTAAAGTTTTTTTTTTTTGTTTTTTTTTATCCCTAAAATTTAAAAAAAATCTTTTTTGAATATATGTATAAAAAAAAAAAAAAAAATTTACAGTAAAAACAAAAATATAGCTTTCTTCCCAAAATTAAAAAAAAAATAGTTGAAAAAAACAAATTATAAATATAAGGCCTTGAAGAAAAAAAATATCAAAAAATGAAGTTAATGAAAAAACAGGGTGAAACATTCTTGTACAAAAACAAAAAAACTTTAAAAAAAAAAAAAAACGTTTTCTATATTGGTATGACATATAACGCCATATTTCATATGTTTTTGTAACATACATGATGTATAAATATTGTAGTTTGGCCAATTCAGGATATTTTTAAAAAAATAATGGAAATAAAAAAAAAATAAATAAAAAAATTGTACTTTCTTTTTAAAGTTTCAGTTATTAGTAGATTTTTCACAATATTTTTTTTATTTTCAATTTTTTAACCCTAACCCTAACCCTAACATTCATCTAGTGGAACTTCCCAGATAGTATGTATGGGGAGGAGGAGGAGGAAGAGGATATTACAATCTCCCTGCAAGGGGAAAAGATGGAGGGCATTGGGGGTAAATTGTGTGCATGTGTGACTTGCATTTCTTTCTTTCTTTCTTTCTTTTTTTTTTTTTTTCTGTTCTAAAAATTGTTAATAAATAAATAAATAAATGTATTTTCCATTTTCATTCCTATTTTTCATTTTCAGTTGTCATGAACATTTGTAATTTTTATAAACTCTTTCAAACTGTTCTTTCAGCATCTCTGTTTCATGCTTTGGAAGCAAAATATTACTATTTTCAATTTTCATTCACATTGGCAAATCCATCAATTAAAACCTGATTTCGCTAATTTTGTAATCTCTAATAAAATATTCACTTTATATAATTCAGCTCATAGATGACGCAAACCTTATTTTTTCATCTGGTCATTAAATATCTTTGAAACTGAAAATTCCAAGCTGTTTTTAATTTTGGTTAAAAAAATTACTCAACATTTTTTTTTTTTTCTTTCTTTTAAATACAGGATTTTTTTAGTAGGCAATTTAGAATTTTAAGTAGTACTAGAGTTGCTTGATTTTTGTATATGAAGTGGTACTAGAGTTGGTTTAAAATGTTTTTTTAGATTGTTTATGGTTGCGTTTGAGACTAAAAGATATCATTTCATGTAACTATCAGAATTGGTAGAATTCTTGAATATAGTCTGAAATTTAGTGACACTTTTTTTTTTTACTTTTTTCTTTTCTTTTTTCCTAGTGGTTGCTTAGCTTAAGCCATTATTGTCATCAGTACTTGAGTTGGTTAAGAAAATTTGAGAACAATTGCTTATTAAAAAAAAAAAAAAAAAACTAGGGTAGCATTTCATTTCAGTTTTTTTTTTTTTTTTTTTTTTTCTCCATCTCCATTCTCAGATCAACATTCTACGATTTAAGTTGGCCCCACGGATCAAATATAAAAATAATCACTCCCACCCCTAGAAGATTATTTGTATTTAATATTACTTATACTATACTACTTATATTAAAAAAAGAATAAAAGGTTATTGAAATAAATCCGAATAGAAAAATTAACAATAAATGACAATACTTCAAGAGATTTAAAGTTTTACTTTATTTTATGCATTTTCTTTTGGGTGAGTAACTTCATCTTTGTTTCAACACAATTGTTAGCCTTCAACTGATATGTTCTTCGCCTACACTCAGATGTTTATTGGATCAAGTAGTCTCTCAAAATTGTGAAAATAAGGAAGAGAATGACTTCTAAAGACGATTGGCATATAATAATAATAATAATAATTATAAACGATACATGAAATTTTTATAGATGAACAATTTTAGAAAAATCTAAAATCATTTTTTCCACTTTGTCATATATTTTCTTCGTATATATAATGCAGTACAAAAACTATATCGCCCCCAGCTCCCCAAATTCAAGAAATGTATAAAATAATCAAAATACTTAATGTCAAAACTTGGGAAAATATAGTTTTAATGGCTTTGAATTAAAATACAAGAAAAAAATGTCGGAAAACTATCGCTGTCCCACATTGGTTATTAAATTCTGTGCCTGTAAACATGCATGCAAATGTCTCAACTATTTTGGGACATTGTTAATAAAATGTTCCATGTTTTCAGTTGAAATAATTTCTCATCTTGTGTTTAATTTACAATATTGTTGAAAGTAAAATCAGTTTCTACTGATGTCAGGACACTTTCTTTTTTCTTTTTTAAAGAAGTTGTTGAATTTTTGCAAAATTACATAAACCAAGAAATTTCAGTTTTGACTTTTATCCTTTGCTTATGTTTTTTCCATATAATTTGTTATTTGAATTTTAGACAGAAACACATGTATATACACATTAAAAGATTTTTACCTCCGGATCAAGATTTTACTATACCAAAAAGCCCTCTATTTATTTTTCAACAGAATGTGAATTAGTTTGTATGCTAAACATTTTAAGTGAATGTATATAATTTTCTTTCTGTATTTAAGAAACACACACACACACACACACACTGTTGATGAAATAACAAATTACAAAAAGTTTTTGTTATGTTGGTTTAGTTTATTTTTCATCATATTTATAATGAATTTCATGGTTATCTCCCTTTGATCTTTCAGATAGTCCGCCATGACTGAGTTTAATTTACTCTCACTTTTTCTATTTGTTATTTATCATTCTATCGGATTCTAATCCATATTCAATCCCAATTCATATATATATATAATATATATATATATATATATATATATATAGAGAGAGAGAGAGAGAGAGGTTAGTTATTTTTACAATGAGAAAAATGTGTATATTTTGAAGAGAGAAGCTGCAACCGTTTTTTTGATTATAATGTGGGTATTTTAAAATGTTATACTTTATTTTCATGGAAAATAAAGTATAATATATTTTTTTAAAAATCCACATTATAACCCAAAAACGTTTGCAGCTTTTCTCATATATATATATATATATATATATATATATATATATATATATATATATCAGAGTGAGAAAGAACAGATGGAGTAAAAATCCACTGTTTGCAGCATTTATTTTTTTAGAAAGTGCTCAGTACAAAGTAGAGCAGTATATTATTATTTTTATTATAAGAGATTTTAATAAAAACCTGTTGAAATAGCTACACAAAAGCTCTTTGTAAAAAAAAAAAAAAAAAAAAAAAAAACCCTTCAGAAAAGAGGCAACACTGTTTTTAAATTTCCTTTAAAATCATTTTAATCACCCGAAGTACAGAATATTGAAACATGAGAGCTCTTGTGTAGCGATTTCAACATATTTTTATTATAATTACTTATAATAATAAAAAAAATATAGATGGGAATCTGACAGGATAAGATAAAGAACAAATAGGAAACATGTTCTATGACATGTTCTACTTTTAATAAAGCTTTGTCAGACCATTGAGAGATGGAAAAAAAATTTATATATGTAAATGCTGCTTGACTAATCAGATGTAAATGAAGTCTACTTAACCAATGAAAATCAAACATAAAAATTCCAGAAAATTTTTTTTCCCTATTCCATCCTCTGATGAAGCTTTAATAAAAGTGAAACAAGTTAGACTGATAAACATTTCTTATTTATTCTTTATCCTATTTACTCATATCTTGTGCATTGTGTGTGTAAAATTAATTTTTTTTAAAAGTAAAACAATGTCGGGATACAGGTATAAACAAAAGTAATTATTGTTGTTCTTTTGACCTTTTTTCAAATATTTCAACCCAAGTAAGGAAATAAAGCCGCTAAGATGCAAGGGGCATTACTGGGCGTGAAGAAAATTGAAAATGTTACTGAAAAAAAAAAAAAAGGACAATAAAAAAAAACAGGATTTAAGGAGACAGATGACAAATGACATTGCATTAAGAATTATATTTGAGTATATATTTATGTAAATGATTCAAATAAAACCAAACAAAATTCTGATATTCCACAATGTAAAGGAAAAGTAAATAATTATTCTTAGACACAGGTGAAAGAGTTGGTAACAACCAAACTATTATAGCTGGTCTGTGAGTTGGAAATCGTTTTTAATTACTTATATTTTATCTATAGATGCACTACATTATGAAATATTTATTAAGCGTAGTATATATATATATATATATATATATGTTGGTTCTTCATTTAACTGATTGAAGTCTAGTTCACAGCCCAGAAAAAGAATTACTTGGAATTGTAAATATTAAAAAAAAAAAAAATCACTATTGACTTTCAAACCAAGTCATGCGTTCTGTGTTGACTGTAAACGGTGACAGGAGAAATCTGAGAAAATAAGAAAATTAACAAATAATGACATATTTAAAACTTACATCTTTGTAGATTGATTCATTACTTTTTTTTTTCTTATTTTCAAATTCATCGATCACATTGTGGGATGTATCCCTATCACTCTATCTCTAACAAGTTAACTTCATTGCTTTTTCTTTTTTCTTGCTCATTCAATCTTGCTCTCAACCTTTTTTTCATTCAGTTCTTCCATATTCTCTTTGCCAGTCCAGTGAACTGCCTCAGGAGTGGTGTAAGGAATCAGGGTCCTTCTCTGCTTTTACTATTCTACTAATATTGCTTGCTCACAATTTATCCCAAGAAAAGGAGGAATGAGAGATTAAAAAGCATTACAAGTGCAAGGAAGATTTTAAAAAATCAACAACTTCTAATTAAATAAAAAGCTTTCAAGCTCTCTCTGTTTTTCTTTCATCTCCGTCCTTTTCTTTTCACCTGCTTTTCATTTTTATCTCTCTTTTTACCTCCTACCATTCCTCCTTTAAACCTTCTTCCTCTTCCTTGCTTTTCCCAATTCATCTAGAAATGAACAGATAGGCAATTGATGAGATATATATAAGTAGCAAAGAGCAAATTAAAAATTGGGGCATTGCAGTCCATGATGACTGTTAATGACTAGAGAAATCTGAGAAAATAATATGAGATATGTAAAACTTGTTTCTTTGTAAATTATTCAATTTTTAATTTTGTTTTGGCAAATTCATTGATCACTTTCTTGCAGAATATATCAGCACCACACTCTACCTTCATCTTTTTCAAAAGGTTTTTATTTATTGGAAGCAGCTAACTCCACTGCTTTTTTCTATTCTCCTTTTCTCACTTACTCAGCTTTAACCCCTTAACCTTCTCTCAGTCTTTCCATGTTCTCTCTGCCTATGCATAGAACTGATGTAGCATTTCTATACAGAAGCAGTGTCCTTCTCTGCTTTTACTATTCTACTAATATTGCTTGTTCACAATTTATCCTAAGAAAAGGAGGAATGAGAGATTAAAAAGCATTACGAGTGCAAGGAAGATTTAAAAAAATCAACAACTTCTAATTAAACAAAAAGATTTCATGTGCCATGCATGCGTAGTCCCTTTGGCACTGGAATATTACCTTCCTCCAAAATCTCAAGAATCACTCTGAAAAATTAGATTCGGGTATATCTCCAGGTATTGAAATACCTGTTGCTAGACTAATTTTTAAACGTCTGTTTAAAATACTAGTTCCTTAACCTTTATCAACTCTGTATGTAAATACATTTGCTGTACAGAAAGTTTATCCTGTCTTCGAAGGTGTGTCTCTGATCAATGAGTGAGAGTGTGTTTGAATTTCAGAGTTGTGTTGCTGTGGCAACAGAAAACAACTTTGAGTGAAATTAACAATAAGGATATTGCAACTGAGAGGCCTTGAAAATGAATGCAGTAAAAAAGGAAGTCATGTTAATAATGCAGAGTGCTAAATGTTAATAATGTTTGCTAAAATACAGGTACGTATTCTGCGCTGGTTTGTTTTCGATATTTATTCAAGGATGCAAATATCCAGCAACCTCGTTTTCAGATTTGAAAGTCACTTTTATTCATTGAGTTTTTGTCTCTTAGAATTGTGACTGTATGGAAGAAAATGATATCTAAAGACAATTGGTACATAATAATAATAATATAATATTGAACACTGAGATCAATGCTAAGCTGACGATAAACTACATCCTGTTGATCTCAGATCCACTCTGACCCAGGATGGTAGCACCTGTTAGGGTCCCAGCTATGGGCAAATAGTTAATGACATTAATCCATATAATATCCTACAATTTCTTAATGAACTCAAACTGCATTCCAAAATATAACTTCAACAAAACTACAACATAAAACACACATCATCACCACCTCTACTAATTATAGCCACACATGTATATGCATGAAAGCAGAGTATCATCTACCATGGATTCAATTGTGAAAGCAGAATAACAAAACTACAACATAAACCACACATTTGACTGCCTCTAGTAATTATATCTACACAAAAATATATATGCACAAAAGTTGAGTATTATCTGCCATGTTGTATTCAATTGTGAAAGTATAATAATTACCTCAAAGCAGCCAATAAAATTAAATTTCGGCATTAAATGACCCATGAGGTGTTGATATACCATTAAACAAACAAGCAATCAACACTAAGCAGTGACACTCTGATGCTTGAATCCAATCTTCAGGCCTGAAGATAATTGTTAACCCTAAACTGGTTCCAGTCATTCATTTTTAAACAGTTATATTTAGCCTGTACAAGGCCCGGGGGCCACTCAAGGTAGTGTTACATTAAGGAACAATTTATATGGATAGGGGGGGGAAGATAAAGATTAACTCTATACTTGAACAGGTTAAGATTGTAGAGATTGGGAAAACATCCTGCCAGGCATCCGTTCCACAAAGCGGCAGTTCTTAAGAAGAAGTTGTCTAAATGGAACTTTGGTTATTTACAGAACTAACTGAAAATTACATTCTTGATTATTATTAAAAGGTGTGTCTTAAAATCTAAAAAAAAATAGGGTTATTGATCAGTTAGTACTACGGCACAATTTAGTATCCCTAAACAAATAAGTTTTTGTAATTTACACAAATATTATTTCTAAAACCAGAAATTTCTTGGAGTGACAATTATTCAGAAAGTCACTTGACTAAACATGAAAATCTGCCTTGCCACTTGCTAAATATTCAGAAAAAATATTTTATAAGATGTTCAAACATCCTACAGTATTAACAGACTGCTAAAGGATAAGAATTTTTGTACACTATTTGCATTCAGACAATTGTCCTCATCTTTGCTGTTGTTATCACAACATTTTGGCCATTGTACCCTCAGGTTTTCATCAAGTCTATATCAAACTGGGCAGCCTACAGAAAATTCTGTATTAAACCCTTTATTTAATCTGCAAAGGTCTCATCCCATTGTCTAGAGAGAATCTCATCTAGTTCTTATTTTTTGCTGCTCGGTTACCAAAATAACTAAAACTACAAAAAACGGAAAAGAATTATTTCAAAAATAATTTAATTTCTGAATAAGTTTAGGAAACCTCATTAAAATCTGACAATTATGTGATTTTTGCAAGAATTCTCAAATCAATGCGTTTTTTTTTGGTTTTTTTTTCCCACTGTAAAAAGATGTTCAAATTTTCTGTACTTATTGTCCTGCATTGATGTCAAAAAAATAAATAAAATTATTACAAATTATTTCAAAATTCTAAAAAAGATAAAATTAATTTTTACGTAAAAAAATCCTTTAATCTTTCATCTTTAATAATAGTTCGGAGGTTTTGTTGATAAAATTTTGTTTTTGTGCATTTTTTTTTTTTTTCATCATGTGTTCTCTTTCTTCCTCTGGCAGTCAGCATGTTAACCATACTGTCAAAAAAATGTCGGCAAATATTAAAATAATTTTGCAAATCTATTGCTTATAGTTTTTGCATGAACAATCTAGGTGTTTTATCTATACAATTAATTCAATTGTTGCATGTTAGAAAGGATTTTGCTGTTTAAACCATTAAAAATTAAAAAAAAAAAACATTAAAAAAAAACCCTGAAGAAAGCTAACAAGGAAAATAAAAGCAGCCTGATACCCTCAATTTATTAATGAGATATATCGTTTTTTTTTGAGTTGGGTAATGTCTCCTTTTACCATCCAGTGTCATCAGTTCCCAACTCAGTATTTATGGAGATATTTACTCCTATCTTAATAGTAATCTCAATATGTCTGTCAAAGTAAAAGTGGTAGCTGCTCTTGAAAATGACAGCCAATCAGTTGTTAACTGAGGCAAGAAATGCCTTGTAAATTTTAATGCCTCAAAAATATAAACTGTTTTCTTTTAATCATCATAGAGAAACTTTTCTGTCTGCCATCAGTATGGCTGATGCTAACCTCCTGGAGAGGAAACCATTGCGCCTTCTTGGTATCACATTTTTCCACTGCCATGAAGTGGGATGACTACATTGAATCAATTACTAGGTCTGCTGCTAGGAAAGTTGGTTCACTGTGTCGTGCCAGACAATTTTTCTCGCCAGAATCTATCTGGCCCATTTATAAATCTATCATTTGTCCGTGCATTGAATACTGCTGCCATATCTGGTCCGGTGCTCCTGTAATAGATATAGATTCAAAGAAGGATTTGTGATGCTATCAGTCTTGACCTGGCATCTCGACATCACTCCTCACCCCCATGACGTCGCTTCTCTCTGTCTTTTCAATAAATATTCTCATAGCAGTTCTAATGAGGTTTCCACTTTGGTACCTTGATCGCATGAATTGAAGCATTCTACTAGATTGGCAGTTAGGTCTCATCGTTTTACTATTGAATTAGCTCGATGTAATCATAACTTCTGTTCTAAGAGTTTCTTTTCTCTATTCTGGTTTCTTTTTTTCCCCTGCTACCATACGATCCTCAAAAATGTAAATACAACATTAATTGCCATTTTCTGTCTTCATGAATCCTGCTATTTTATTGTCCTTTCTCCGCACTTATGTCTTTCCATTTCTCTTTCACTATCACGGACCCCTGGCATCTTAGTGGCCTTGGTTGGGGTAAAATGATTTAACATAAAATACCAATGGAATATCATATCAAATAGGGGTGACCAGGATGCATGACATATAAATTAATGAATAGAATAGATATAAAATGTATAAAATTTGAAGTTTAAGTAATTATATGGAAGTTATATTTTGAAATCAGAATATATATATATATATATAATATATATATATATATTGTATGTGTTTTTTACATGAGCCATTATTAAAATTAACTAATTAAAATTAATTAAAGAAGGTATGTTGGAGTGCTGAAAAGTTCTCGGCCTAAACCACTTACTAAAATCAGACCAAATGACTAAACAGTTTTTGTGAAGGACCTCTTCATCAGACTGAGAACATTTTAAGCATGGCCTATGTTTTTTTTGGTTGAGATGTCACTGCAACTCGAAATTCATTTTTTTTTTTTTTTTTTATTTATTTATTTATTTTATATTATTATAGATTAATCACTCTAGATCTAAGATATTATTTAAAAAGTTAAATTTTATAAAAGATGATGTTAGTGGATTTATTGTAAACTGACGTCTACGGAAGACAATAAAAAAAAAAAAATATGTTCATACTACGTGATTTCTTAAAATTAAAAAAAAATATTAAAATTTGCAATCTAGAGGGTTTTCTTTCACCTATTACTATCGATTAAGCGCTCCAAAATAGGATAATTAAAAAAAAAACAAAATTACTTGTGTTGCAGTAATGCTTGTTTTGTTCACATAGAAAACACACATCTCCTGGTATTATTTTTCACATAACAATTATTGTGGACTTGAATGCGAGTCTGGGTAATAAATGAGTAAAACAAAACAGGAGGCACAGTGGAGTAATGGATAGTGGCTCGGATTGAAGAATCGGAGAGCCAAGTTCAAATTCCAGTCAAATCTGTTACATTCACTTATGTGCTAATACCCTTGGGAGAGGTATGAATCCTCTTCTTCTCCCCCCAACTATGGCTAAATAGCAGGCCAACCTGGTTCTATAGCCTCGGTTGGCAACTGGCCTGCTGCAGAAAGAAATGGCAACCTGCTGTGGTGAAAAAAAAAATCTGCCTTGTCAGTCATGTATTGAAAGATACATGATCAGCTAAGCATGTATCACACATGGCACAAAAAAAATTATTATTTAAATTAATACAAAACAATATTTACTGGATAATAAAATAATATTAGAATTGCAATAAAAGAAGAAAACATTAAAGACTAGTGTCATAATGCATTTTAAGTAGAGGATGTGTGTTTGTGAAGTTTGTGTAGGCCTATGTGATAGGCACGTGTAAAAGGTTACAAAAAGTCACAAAAGATAAGATAATACATTGAAAATAAATGTTCCCCAATGGGGTGACACTTTTCCACCTCACGTGTGACTATATTTTAAAGTCAGAGTTGTAAAAAGTGGAAAAAGAATAAGTGAGAACATTATTGCTTATTTATTGGCTTCAGGAGCATCCCTAGTGATTGTTTTTATTTTTTATTTTTTTAGGAATGTCAAGTGGGATAACCCACACATAATATGAGCATATTTTGTTTTAGCTTCCATAGGATGTCAATTTCCAATGAATTTACATAGCAAACTGTACCCTTACCCTCCCATTATCTTTTATAAAATTAAAAAAGAAAAAAAAAAGGTATTTGTTGTTTGAAGTGCTTAGTAATATAATAAAAAATAAAAAAAAAAGAAAGTTATTTCTCGTTGCAGTGTATATTAGAAATCGACACTATTTTTATTTATTTATTTTAATGTTCTGACTTGCTGGAGAAACGGTTTTAAAATTTTCACCTGGATATATAAAATATTTGAGTATAAATTCTTTAATCGGATGGAGAAACTTTGTACTTTGTTTTTTTTTTTTTTTTTTTTTTTTAAGAGGATAAAAAAAATGAATGTTAATTTTTTAAAATTTTTCATTAGGGGTTTCTTGGGTATTCGTACGAGAATACCTTAACATGATGGTTTTACGATTGAAACAAAAAAAGAAGAGAAGTACAAATATTTGCGGTCTATTCTGAAAAGTGTGTGACATCACAGAAAACTGCGAATACTTCTCAGCTTTGTACCATTCACAAAGACAAGGAACAAATATATTGAATTACTGGAATAAAAAATTATTTTATTAAAGAAATATGACTGACATGTGCAGGTTTAAGGGCAGTGCTTCTGAAAGGGTTACAAAAAAAGAGGCACAAATTTTCCTGGCTACAAAGCTGTAATTTCATTGCATGTTTCCATGATGTACACATTTAACACAGCTCACTGTTCTTGGTACCAAAACTCTTCAAGGTTTGTTAATTGTAAGCTCATTATTCTATTAACTTTTTTTTTTTTTTTTTTTTTTACAAAAACAATTCGGAACCTGTTGTTTTCTATTCTATTCTCTTTTTCTTCCTCGTTTCTTCCCATTCTGTTCCTTTCAGATTACCATTTTAGAACTTACACTCTGTCGGAATAGTCACAATGTTTATAGAATTGGAAAATACTGTGTTAAAACTTTTGAAATATGTATATTTGGAACAGTTTTTTATTTTTGTCTGTCATGTTTTTTAAAGATCTCTTGTGTAATAGAAGATTTGTTTGCTTTCTTAGTTGCTGACAGAATATTCGGGCGTGTTTCTAAAAAAAAAAATAAAATAAAGAAAAGAACGAAAAATATCATTTTGTTTTTGGTTAAAAGAAATGTTTTGCATCCGATGTTTCACTTCCAAATGATCAAAGATTAAAACAGAAAACATCAAAATGTGAAATTTAGACAAATGAAATTGTGTGTGTGTGTTCAACCATTTTTAAAAATTCTTTTCTCTCTCTGTCAAATTAAAAAATGTTTTTCTCTTCTTTCTTCCTTTTTCTCTTCTTTCTTCCTTTTTCTCTTTCTTTCTTTCTTTTTCTCTTTCTTTCTTTCTTTCTTTCTCTTCTTTCTCTCTCTTTCTCTTCCTCTTCTTTCTTTCTTTTCTTATCTGTCTCTTACCCAATTTTTCCCTTATCTCTCTCTCTCTCTTTTTTTCGCTCTTTCTCCTGTCTCTCTCTCTCTCTCTTTCAGTGTTTTTTAAAATCTTTTGTTTTAGTTCTCTCTTTCTCAGTCAAATTTTTAGCGCAAATATCTGTCGTCTTCATTTATTTTTTTTTAAATTTTTTTTTTTTTTTTTTTTTTTTTTTTTACACGCATACAAAATTTGAATAAGAAAACAAATCTCGTAGCAGATTACAAAACTTGTTTCTTGACAGGCGTCTGTTCCTGTCTTGAAAATTAATTGTTTTGTTTGTTCTTTTTTGTTGATTTTTTTCTTGTTTGTTTTCTAATTAAAAGAATTCTTGATTTATTTCCCCCCCCCTAAAACTCCTGTACATATTTAATTGCAACTAAACCAGTAAAATAAATGGAAACCATAATCTATATTCAAACTACTCATCCTTTCCTCTCATCCCATGTTTAATCTGTTTTTTTAAATAATTTTTTTAATAAAATAAATTTGAAAAAAAAATCTGTTACTGGCCAATAAATCTCTTTCTTATTAAATTTCTTTTTTTTTCTGTTCAGTATTTTTTGTTTTCTAAGAATTTTTGTTGCAGTGATGCCCTTCCCCACGAATGAGAAGAAAACTAGAGGCAGTAGAAATGTGATTCTACAGAAGGATACTGAGAATTCCATGGATGGAGTGAGTAAACAACAAGGAAGTCAGGGAAGATAGGTGAGGGCAGCAAGCCACTTACCTGATGAGATTGTGTGAATGGAAGGCAGGATGGAGGCTTTAGCAAAAGGAGAAACTATTAAGAGCCACACGAGATAGTCGATCATGACTCTCCACCACTTTCTATGTCCTTCAGTGCAACCATTCCTCACTGAACACAAAGGCAGTAAGTGATGGATAACGAGTTTGATCCTTAACCAAAAACTCGAAAAATATTTGGTTCTCTGTCAGGTTAACAGGAATTTTTCAATTTATAAAATAAACATACTGGTTCAAATAAACGTCCCCCCCCTTAGGGAATTTTTTTTATTTCAATTCATTGAATAATGGTTATTGGTACGGAAATTGGAATCTGTGTGCTGGGTTCAAATTCCAGCCAAGTTCTTGAAAGTCATTTTTACACAAATACCCTAAGAAAGAGTTTTAAATCCATCTCTTTTTCCTCCGACTATGGGTTAAATAAAAGGACATTGGTTGCCAGACAGTCTAGGAGAAGGACTGAATTCAAAACTTGTTTGGGCATGAGGCTGGCAACTCCACCCAGTGAAAATCTAGAGAAACCACAGCTGTAACATCTTATATGGAGGGTGTGTGGTTCTAATGGCGCTAAAGGGGAAGAGGAGTCGGGAGAAAATAATATTGATGATGAGAAGATTATTATAGAAAAATTATAAGCGTTCCTTGACAAATAAGCGCCATGTCAGAGAGGAAAATGAAAGATAATTTAATCAAACTAGTACTTGGGTTGGAGTGACAAGTTTATTCTCTAGCCTTCCGGGAAAAAAAAACTCTTATTCAAGGCAGATTGTTCTCAAGGGAGATAACTCGTATCAGTTAACTCTAATTTGTTATTAGTTACACTATTTAGGATTAAATGGTAGTGCCATTTGCATAAATACTTAATTGGGAAGTGATGACATCGGGGAGATCATTGATGAAAATCAGAAACAGTTTAGGGCCACCCAGGATAGAGCCTTGGGGGAGACCCGCATTCATATAAAAGGATCTGGAAGTGAGTCCGCTTAACACAAGCCTCATTTCACGATTTGATAGAAATGATTGGATTAAACCAAATATTTGTCCTATGACACTAGCCCTGGAAATTGCGTAGAAGACCAATATGCCACCTTTGGTATATCTAGAACCACAGACCGAGATTTACCGTTCTTATATAAAGCTTGGTATACAAATTCAGTAGTGGCCATTAACACATAGGCAGTAGACCTGGCAAATTGGAAGCCCTATTGTTTATCGCATTCTGTTCATATCTATTTATGTGTTAGACGTTATAGACTGGCATTACTAAATTACAAAGAGCTTTACTGAATAATAAAACCATGTTACTTCCAGCAGCAGCAAAAATGTTTTGGACATGTAACGAGAAAATATAATCAGGATGTTAGCTTTACACACAGCCAAAAACAAAAAGTTTGGAAGGAAATTCCCATCAATAATAATGATGAAATGGTTTGGGATGACAGACGTCTTACTGTCTATCGGATAGCTAAGATCATAGGCATTAGTTCTAGTTCAATCCATGCTGTTTGAACTGAGATCTTGGCGATGAGCAAGCTGTCTTCAAGATGACTCCAAAGAATGCTAACATCAGTAGAAGCTGAAAACGGCTGACATTTCCAGGATACTTTTGACTTGCTTCAGCTAGACACTAATTTCCACCGCAGATTAGTAACTCAAGACGAAACCTGAGTTCATCATTTTGAACCTAAATCAAAGATTCAAAGCAAACAGTGGAAACATTCGGGTTCTTCACCCCCGAAGAAATTCAAGCAGGCAGCGTCTGTTGGCAAAGTAATGATGGCTTCTGTTTTTTTTTTTTGGAGGGGGTATTCTGAAGGCGTAATCGTGATGAACTACCTGGGAAGGGGAAAAACTACTAATGGCCTGTACTATGCATCAGAATTAAGATAACTGAAGGAAGCAATCAATTTGAAACATTGAGGGAATTGAGTTGTGCACTTGCTGTAGGATAACGCGCCCGTTCACACTGCTCAGCTTGCTATAGCTGAAGCAGCAAACTGTGGCTTTGAATTGCCACCCCATCCCCCTTACTCACCAGTCTTAGCTCCATCTGACTTCTTCCTGTTTTCTAAACTCAAATCCAACCTGCGTGGTCAGCATTTTGAAAACAATGATAAGATCATATTTGCTGTAGAGGAGATTTTTGGAGGACCAGGACCTCACCTTCTTCCGTGATAGGATCGCAATGTGTTGTATCGTCGAAGTGAATGATACGCAGAGAAGGATGAGTATTTAATATGTTTATTCAGCATCCAGTACTAATGGATACATACAAAAAAACCCCAAAAAACAACACAAAACAATAAGTTACAAAACAATTAACAAGACAACTTACAAGGAATAGACGAGGGTCAAAATTCTGTATAGCCAGACAAAGTAAGATCAGTCCGAATATTAATCAGCTTAGTATCAACTTATTTATCAACTGTTGAAGTCCTTAATTGTAGACTATTTAGGGCTATGAGCCAGGCCATCTGGTAGAGTGCTGAAGAGGTGCTAGCTACTCTACAACACAATGCTTAAGAATCTTTGAACCAAGGTGTGGGGGACTATAGTGAAAAATAGTGAAAAACTTTCTTGTTTCTTCAAATCCTTCTGGGTGTGGCTTAGAAACTTTTGAATGACGCTCGTAACGTTGACAGTTCAGCCAACGAATGTCGATTTTTCCTGTATGAAAACTATTAATATCATCATTATTATGAGCAGGTGCCATATTGCGAAGATGCACACCTCAATCCCGAAGGTGCACACCATTTCCTTTTGTGCATTTAGAGATGTTTGGTTCTTTGATAGGCTGATTTGGAGAAATGCTGCGCATCTTGGATGTTATATATTGGTGTTTCGATGTTGGCAACAGATAAACATTCCTACACCTATGAAACAGGTTCTGGACGGCCATCTACAGCAGGTGTTCACCAAGATTGATGCATCATAAGGGCAATATTGGCAGAGATCAAAACAAAGTTAGCATTTGGTATCATTTACCTGCAGACATCAGGCACTTACGCTACACGACCAACACTGCCACTACCAGACACACGGTCAGTGGTATCACAAGAATTGAATCCATTTTAGTAACAATATCATACGAAGCTAGCTGTTTAATTCTGTCTTAAAAGTGAAATAACTATCTTGTTTCACCGATTTATAAGGCTACCATTTGTCTATACATTGAATATTGTTGTCACATCTGGTCTAGTCTATGTAATTCTTGATAAAATACAAAGAAGAATCTGCAATGTTATTGGTCCTGACCTGGCATCTCGGCTTCAGTCCTTTTCCCATCGCCATAACGTAGATTCCTTGTGCCTTTGCTATAAATATTTTCATGGTAATTGTTCTGATAAGCTGTCCTCTTTGGTACTTTAGACTTTATGAATTTAAGCACAGCACTAGATTGCCTGCAAAGTCTTTTACTTTTATAGTTGAAATGAAGAGATTTAACTGCAAGTTCTATGCTAACAGTTTTTTTTTATCGTAATTCTCTTCCGGCTTCTTGCTTTCCTGTCAACTTTGATCATCAAAAATTAAAATACAATTTCAATCGTTATCATCTATCTTCTTAATTCTCATTCCTTTATTCTCTTGCTTTAATAATATTTTAAACCTTGCGTCTTAGTTGCTTTATTGTCTTACTTTGGGTGAAATGATAAAAATAAGCCATCACGATGATACATGATTGTCCATGGGATCAATACAAAAATTTTCTTCATTTTGGTTGGGATTAAATATTCTGATTTAGGATCAAGCATAGAAAACTCATCTCACAGAATATTGGTTAGAATAGGGTTGGTTTTTAACAACAAAAATAAATCAGATGACACTGTTTGGATAGGAAGCACCAAAAGAAAATTGCAGGAATTCCTAGACAAGGTAGTAAAGGAGAGTTCAAAGAAATGACCTTCAACTATAAGAAGACAGAATCTTTGGTTGTCAGCAAGAGGAACAGTTCAAATCCATGAATTTAAATATCTGAGAAAACCATCTGATTGGAAGATTGGGGGTTTTGAGGAGCCTTAAACCACTTCTTAATTGCTGTTGTTCCGAGGCTTGCTCTGACCTGCGGTGGTAGCACCTGTTAGGGTCTCAGCTTTGGGCAAATAATGAGCTCCACACAACCAAAAATACCATGAAAGTATAAAAATACAGTTTAATAGTAAAAATACCAGTAATAGATTTTTATATAAAGAAAGACCGACAATAGATAACCAGCAATACATTTTATCGGGAGTGGAAGGCATACAATCGCATTAAATTTATTTAAATTTCGACATTAAATAACCCATAGAGGTGTTGATATGCTGCTAAACAAGGTCAACCAAACAACCAACATGAACTTTCATTACATTACTCCATATAATATCCTACAATTTCTTAAATCAAATTCTGTTCTAAAATAAATTAAAAAAAAAACATAAAACACATATCACCATTTCTAGTAATTATCCACGCAAACTTGTATATGCATAAAAGCTGAGTATCATCTACCATGTATTCAATTGCGAAAGCAGAATAACATTTTTATTACTTCAAAGCTCCCAAGAAAATTAAATTTTAGCATTAAATGACCCATAAAGGAGTTGATGTGCAATTAACATAAAGCCGAAGAAACAATGGAAAACCGAAAGATGCCTTCCAAAATCTAAGCAAAGTATTAAGAATCAGAAAAATTTCGTTAGAAACAAAAAAAATGTTGGTGAACTGCTATGTAATGTCAATCCTCCTCAATGGCAGTGAATTACGCTCAACAATTTCCTCAAAGATGAAGAAGAGACATGAGATGTAATTCTATGGAAGGATTCTGAGAATTCCATAGAGGAACATCTGAGTATTAGGTTTTAAGGAAAATAGGAACCAAAAGAATATTTGAAATTAGAATAAAAAAGAAACAGTTGAAATTTCTGGAACATATTTGAGGAAAGAAGGCTCGTAAAGTTTGATGTTCAAAGGACATATTGAAAATAAAAAGGTCGGGGGAAATATTGTATGTAACGTCCTTGTGTAAATGAATGAAAAAAAAAACAGAGACTGAGAGAGATAGTAAGGAGACAAACAATGATTAAAACTACATTGTGGGGAGCCATAATCGCCAATGTCCTGAAGGGACACGGTACAAGACTCCAATCCTCAATAGATACTCTACTCTTTTGGCCTTGTGTCAAACTATGCTAAGCTAACTAAAGATTACAGTAAACCTTCGCTTGTTGAAATAAACTCGTCTACGACTCCTCTTCCGCGAAAAGAATATGCGAATTTTTTATGCTTACGATGAGGATTTTACAAGACTAATGTTCTTAGTTTATTATTAGTTTTAGTCTGGCACAAGGCCATAATTGTTTTACTGATGATTTTTGTCAGCTTTGATCAGTCAAAAAGACGCAAAGCTTTCAGCATGACAGAACACAAATTCCTTTAATAACAACCTTTTTGGGTGTTCCAGGGCCTAGTGGTTGGAACGTTAGCGTTCCGACCAGGGTTCGAATCTCACCTTCGGTCGATTTGTCAAGGCGGTGACCTCTTGATAATATTCGCCTGGAGGATCGATCTAGGCATATGGCACCGTTGAAAACCATTCCATAGGTTAACGCAAGCCTTGTGGGTGAAATTGGAGGGAAGAAACTGTTCTGAAATCGTCGAAGATTGTGCTTGGCACAAAATTACAAGTCACAAGGGTTTTGAGCGTACTTGCCTTGTTCAAAATTTTGATCACACCATATGATGCGCACTCTCCTAGAAACTGTAAATAAGGTCCGCTCAGCACAACTGCGATATAAAAGAAAGCCTTTCAGAAAACTAAACACTGTTCTCAATTGAACCAATTAGACGCATCGACCAATGAAAAATGTCTAAAATTGTCCAGCTGGAAGGGTGTCGTCTACCATTGGTAGAACACCAGACCTTACATCTCTTTACAGACCCAACAGAAATTGGTACAGAAAGGCTAGCATGCTCTACTACACATGCCATTCTCATCTGACTTTGCATCTTTGAATTACCAATTATTTAGATCTCTACAAAATTCCCTTAATGTAGGAATTTCAATTTGTGGGTGATGAACAGACAAAAATGTACTTACATCACTCGGACTGTTGTCCTCATCTTTATTGACACTTTCAGGACGTTTCGGCCGTTGTACGCTCTGGCCTTCTTCAGGATCTCTCTAGATTTTTGAGATGAAGTATTGTAACTATTGATTCTAATTACCTCACTCGGACTGTTGTCCTCATCTTTATTGACACTTTCAGGACGTTTCGGCCGTTGTACGCTCTGGCCTTCTTCAGGATCTCTCTAGATTTTTGAGATGAAGTATTGTAACTATTGATTCTAATTACCTCACTCGGACTGTTGTCCTCATCTTTATTGACATTTTTCACGACGTTTCGGCCGTCGTACGCTCTGGCCTTCTTCAGGATCTCTAAATTTCTGAGATGAGTTATTGTAGCTATTTACTCTAATTACATCACTCGGACACATATCCTCATCTTTATTTGACACTTTCACGACGTTTACATGGAGATGTTATGAAAAGAATTTACATAAAATAAATAGACAACACTTGTCTATATTATTTAATGAAACATGTATGAATGAAAAAATGCTGCCTATATATATATATATAAATAAATATATATATATATATATATATATATATATATATATATATAGGAATCCCCGCCTATTCGCGTTTCAGAATTCGCGGCTTCACATATTCGCGGATTTTTCTTTAGAACGTATGTCCTTGTTATTCGCAGAAACCCCGAATATTCACATGATTTTTTTCCGAAGAACAAATTATTCACTAAGAACTTCGTCGATTCAGGTATTTTTTCGATAGAACATATTTAAAATATTCTTGTATTATTTTCCTGTTATTTAAGTGACATAAAACATATAGCAGTCCATTTTTATGGTAAAAATTGGCAGAATTGTACATCTTCATTGTAACAAACAAACGCAAAAACATGTGTAGTGCTCGGGCTTTGTTAGGGGCTGCGGGTGGGGTCTTAAAAGTGGCTTATGCTAAGTCTGGGGGGGCATCATCAGAGCATCATTCATTAGGATGAAAGTTTAAGGCACCTGATTTTTTAACAATCAAAATAGTTACTTAGAAGCACTTTGGGAGGGGGGCGTTTACAAGTATTCGTAGATTCTAACTATTCGTGGCTGGTTCTGGTCCCTAGCCCCCGCGAATACAGGAGACTCACTGTATACATATATAATCAATTAAATTAAAAAAGTGACAACCTTAAGTTTCCATGATTATAATTTATTTCCCCAGAAAATATATTGTATTAAAAATAAAATAAAAACATGTAAATTTGTAAAACAAATTCCTTTTTAACTTGAGATGTGACCTGATGAACCAGGAAAAATATATTTTCTGGAGAAATAAATTATAGTCATGGAACCTTAAGGTTGTCTCTTTTTAATTTGATTAATATTTGCTCTGTTATTACATTGAGCTCTCTGGATTACATCCTGTTTGGAATTATCCATACGGATTACAAAACCCTTCATTACCTTAGTATATATATATATATATATATATATATATATGTGTGTATGTGTGTGTCTGTATACACATCCACAGACATACTGTTTCGCCGTATCAACGCTCATCAGTGTGAATAGACATGCGATTGCTTCAAGCCGGGATCGAAACCCGACCGATTTGACATCAGTCGGAAACTCTCACTTAGGCCATCAGCACAGGCTACAGAGAAGGGGAATTTTTAACGCATTATATACGAGACATAAGCATTACTGACTACCAATTCATAGCGAAGACAAATTTCCTTTCTTCCAATGTGCTCAACCTACGAAATAAATCATATGGTCATCCACAGACAGACTGTTTCGCTGTATCATTCCTCATCAGTGTGGCTGCGATTGCTTCGAGACGGGATCGAAATCCGACCGATATGCCATCAGCGCAGGGAATTTTTGACGCATTATATACGATATATAAGCATTACCAACTCTGTGTGTGTAAATGTGTGCGTGATAGAGGGAGAACAAATAGGAAACGTTTATGAATTTAACAGATTTTGCTTTTATTAAAATTTCATCAGAAAATGAAATATCAATTATGGAAGAGAAGCTTTAGTAAAAGAGAAACATGTTAAATTTATAATAGTTTCCTATTTCATCCTTATCCTATGATTCTGTTTGGAGTCTAATCCATATTTTATCTGCATCTTGTTCCTACATAAATAAAAATCATTATCATAACGGAATGCAGTTTTTATCGCAACTACAATAAGTTTGTCTTTGTAATTTACCCCTGAAGATGATCTTAGAAAAGGTCGAAAGTACTTAGGCTAAAAAATAATACTAAGCCATTATAGTGATTTCAGATGAAATGTACAGTTATTTATGAAGTGTAGCTTAGTTTGGCACAAGGCTACGATACGAGAACATTCAGGAGAATTGAATTGGGCATGATAGGCTCCCATGAGTTAGATTCTATCTTAGATCCGGTTTGAAGTCCTAAATCTCCGTACAAACGGGTGACCACGTTGAATTTAGACGAAGAAAGATCTGTTAGCACCGGGAGCGCTTGTAACAGCATTTTTCGTACACATGTTTCTTCACTTAAAATAACTTCGACCCCAACTGGTAAAAGGTCATTTACTCCGACAATGTAAGAATGCTCTGAGCTGTATGAGTAATTAAATTTCCTATTTATTCAGAAGCCTCATTGTGTCAAGTCAAAGGTCTATCTTATTGGAAAGGTGAATGGTCATGCATTTATTCAGAGTTCAGAGTATTGAAATGGATGCTGTAAAATTCGAAATCTAACCACTCACGTCTTTTGTTTTGTATTTTTATTTTTGATTTTTAGTGTTGGCCTTTTTTTCGGTCCGAGCAAAGTTTTTAAGCACCGCCATTGAAAAGGCCGATTGTTGCAGAGAAAGAATTTCTCTTTTCCGATAAAGTTAATTTATTTTTTATTTTATTTTATTTTTGTGCCAGCACAAAGACAGTTTCAATATGATAGTTAACTCAGGACAAATGCCTTTTTACGTCGCACTCATATAAAAGAAAGCAGACACAATCTCTGCAGATTGCGCAACTCATATGACAAGAATTTTAGTCATTGTGCGTTTTTACGAGCCGACACATGCCCACGATTTGCCCAAGCTGCTGGGAGTGGGCGTTATTGAATCACCACCGCTAGACTGATTGTCAACCAACACTAGTGAGCCCTGTCTACCTTGCTATTTAATCCATTGTTGGGAGGAGTAGAAGAGGTGGATTCAAGCCTTTCGTAGAGATTAAAGAAATTGTCAAGAAAAAAAAGCGGTAAAATAATGATTTTATACCAATAAGCTTTTGGGGCACCTCGACGTGGTGTAATGTTTTTACTTATTTTTGTCACAATTCGGTAAGCAAAAGATGTATATTTCATATAGGACAAACACATATCACGTATAAGGCCTGTTACACATTAGGGTCGTAGGAGTTCCACATGTACTGCAGCTAAGGCAGTGTTACAGTTTTGGGGTACTCTGTGTACTAGTGAGCCAGCCAAAATGAGCTGACTCATTTCATAGTTCACCAATAGAAGGGTTAACCAATCAGAAAGCTTAGAATATTCAATGCGACGTGTATAAAGGCGGCCATGTTTTTTCCGAATATTCACTGCCAGCCTTTGATATCAAAGACTGAAGAATTACGGAACAGCTGTTGGTAGTATTGGCGATATAATCAGATTAAGTAGAGGGTCTGACTCGTGAGTATTAATCTTTAATGTTGTTTCATTGAACAGATTACGTACTGCGCTGTATTCTATATTCATAGACCGTGGTGAACATGGTCAACAGGGAGTAGTCGAGTGTCTAGTTAATCTGAGAGAGTCCGTCCATCGGCAGACTGGTTTTGAGTTTTCCTTCTTGATTGGTTACCACCTAAGACTTGACAACCACGTCTGATCTTTTACTTAACAATTAGCTGGGGAGTTGAACAGATGGATTCATACGTTTCCTGTGGTTATTTGTAAGAAAGTGAATGCACCGAACTCAGCTCGGTTAGCTAATTTCTGTTTTCTAACTGTTAACCGTTGCACCACTCGCACTAGTCATAATTTTCCAGCGATGGTGGTTTTGCACACGTTTTCTTTCTCCTCCTCTCCTTTTCTCTTTCTCACTTTCTCTTCTTCTCTTTTCCATTCATTCTTTTCCTTCTCTCTTTCCCCTTTTCTCTTTCTCCTTTCATTTCCCCCTCTCTTTCGCAATCTCTCGTTTTGTTTCTCTTTTTCTACTGCTCTCTTTTCCCTTCTCTCTCTTTTCCCTTCTCTCTTTTTCCTCCTCTGTTTCTCCTTCTCGTTGTCTCCTTCTCTCGTTCTCGTTCTCTCTTTCTCGTTCTCTCGTCTTCCTTCTCTCTTTCTCCTCCTCTTTTTTCCTTATCGCTTTCCTCCTATCGTTTTCCTCCTCTCTTTCTCCTTTTCTTGCTCACCTTCTCTCTTTTTCCTTTTCTCTGTTTTTCTCTCTACTTTTCTCTCTATCTCCTTTTCTTCTCTCTTTCTCCTCCTTTCGCTTTCCTTCTCTCTGTCTCCTTCTCTCTTTCTCCTCCTCTCTCTTTTCCTCCTCTCCGTCTCCACCTCTCTTTTTCCTTCTCTCTGTCTCCTCTTCTCGTTTTCCTTGTCTCTTTCTCCTTCTCTCGCTTTCCTTCTCTCTTTCTCCTACTTTCTTTTTCCTTTTCTCTGTCTTTCTCTCTACTTTTCTCTCTGTCTCCTTCTTTTGTCTCTTTTCATTCTCTCTTTCGCCTCCTCTCGTTTTCCTTCTCTCTTTCTCCTCCTCTCTTGCTCATTCTATCGCTTTCCTTCTCTCTTTCTCCTCTCTTTTTCCTTTTCTCTGTCTTTCTCTCTCCCCTTCTGTCTGCCTCCTTCTGTCTGTCTCCTTCTCTCTTTCTCCTTCTCTTCTCTCTTTTCCTTCTCTCTTTCTCCTTCTCTCTTTCTCTCTCTTCTCTCTGTCTCCTCCTCTCTTTTTCCTTCTCTTTCTCCTTCTCTTGCTTACCTTCTCTCTTTTTCCTTTTCTCTGTCTTTCTCTCTACTTTTCTCTCTGTCTCCTTCTCTCTATCTCCTTCTCTTCTCTCTTTTCCCTCTCTCTTTCTCCTCCTCTCGCTTTCCTTCTCTCTGTCTCCTTCTCTCTTTCTCCTCCTCTCTCTTTTCCTTCTCTCCGTCTCCTCCTCTCTCTTTTCCTTCTCTCCGTCTCCTCCTCTCTTTTTCCTTCTCTCTGCCCCCTCCTTTCTTTTTCCTTTCCTCTTTCTCTCACATATCACGGTACATCAGATACGCGTACATATATATAGGTCTCGTGTCCCTTTGTAAGACTTAGTAATATTTGTCTTTTTGCCATTCCTCTCACGTTGTTTTCCGCTATTCATTCATACAAGCTCGCCAAATAGTCGTCTGCTGACTCTTGTCCTTTTAACACTCGATATGTCCTGTATTATGCTCGTTCCTCATTATGATTCTGAGTATAAATGTCCTTTTTTGTTATCATTTCCTTGTTGTTCCGGCCATGGTGTTCTCAGCATCCTTCTGTAGAACGGTATTTCTGTTGTCTTAAGAATTCTCTTCAAAATTTGTCCGGACTTCATTGTTATATAGGAGGATTCATGTTACATAGTAATTAAATACTCATGTCTTTGTTTTTAATGAAACTTCACATTCAGAAGGCATTTCTTCCCAGAAAATCGTTTGATTTTGGTATCTCTAAGTCATTGTTTACGTATTAGGCCTTTTCTCTTAGTGACAACCATAAGAAAATTATATACAAACCTCTCATCAACGGACTAATAGGGGGGAAGGGTGGTCCGTTAATGCCGATTGTCTGTAGATGAGAAGGGATTCTTTTTGAGTTATAAAACCACTATAGTAACTGCCAGCAGTTATTGTCATTATGTAAATACTATAAACATGTAGATATGGCATAAATGAATATATACTTAATATAGATATGTTAATCAAAATAACTAAAATAGTCTTCACACAGCTACTTTCTCACGCACAGGCTATTGTATCGTACTTTATATACTGTACACCCGTCTTTGTTTACAATTGAAAAGCCCGCTACCACCGCTAAGCGGTCACTTTTAGAACTTATACGACTTGTTCCACTAAGCCCGCAAATTTTGAAACACATCGCTGACGATTTGGAAGTTTTTTTTTTCTGAGATTATTATTTTTTTTTTTTTCATTTTGCCTGGGGTTTTGTCCGCTGCATCCGAAGTCCGTTGATTTGGGGCGGTAGATGAGAGGTCTCTCTCTCTCTCTCTATATATATATATATATATATATATATATATAGAGAGAGAGAGAGAGACCTCTCATCTACCGCCCCAAAAAAGATCTTAGATTCTAAGATCTTTTTTCCAATTGTCATTTTATTTATACCAATCTGTCTTGTCCACAGAATTGATCTGGGAATTTATCTATATATATATATATATATATATATATATATATATATATATATATATATATATATATATATATGTTCTTAAATATAACAGACAATTATTATTATGTTTGATCATGAGCCGTTATAAACTCTGTATATTTGCTTTAATTTCGGGAGAAAATGAAGACTAAAATTGTCCAACATTTGGATATTTTTTTTATTAAGCTGTTCCTTCATCTAAGCTTTCGGCTCACATGAGCCATCTTCAGAGTGGTTATATGAACATTTAAACAAAGATATTCACCATCAAAGATGATGATATGTTGACATAGAAGTTTGTTATGCGACGATAACGGTCGCGGGATAGCAGACGCAGGTCGTAAATTCATGATGCGGTTCTATGACGTCATACCACGTGAAGGACCGAAATATTAGCAACAGTTTTATTGTAGATGGCCATCTACACTAAAACAAAGCAACCCACACTCAACAAAATTACATTTCAAACTAGTCGCAACACGTTACATTGCATCTAGACATATGGTTCTGTGGTTAATTATTATTATGTCATGCCGTAAAAACAAATCAATCAATCAATCAACCAATATTAATCTTTCGTTCAATATTAAGTATAGCTTAGTCTGCGAAATGGACCAGTTTGGGGTAGTGACGTGCAGAGGTTTGGCGATGCCTCGGGCCAACTCCTTGATTGTATACCCACCAAAGACTCAAGTGATGGCGATGGCTAGTAATGATTAATGAGATAAAGAAAAATATTTTAAATAGTAAACACATATGAAGCATTAAAATAAACATTTTATTCAAATTAAATATACACTAAATTTTTATTTCACTCTTTGATCGGATGCTTCTCTGATATTGATGCCCGGGCCCGTAGTACCCACAGTCCCCCACCTTCTGCACGCTACTGGCTAGGGCACTCAGTGAGGATCGAACTCATAGCACCAGTAATGGTTAATATAACTACCTTAGTAACCATCGCTTTCACCATCTTTACAGGGTATGATGGGTGAATTGTCGTCTTTTTAATTTTTTTTAATTTCGTGCATGCGTTTTTGATTTTTTCGACTAAACAGTATGTTAGGCGCTGTCTGTGAGAAAAATAGCACCATGACACAAATTACTCCGCCAGAAATGTGGAAACGGCATGCTGTACTGCTTGGCATTCGTGCCGGAAACTCCAATACGAATATTATAGAGTTTTTGGGTGTCAATCTGAGGACAGTACAGAGGATTCGGAAAGAGTTGGATGAGTTTAATGGTGATTACAAAGGTACGACAGCTCAGAAAACTCATTCTGATTGTTCTGATAAGAAAAAAAAACTCCCGAATTTGTTGGTGAGGGCCTCAGGCTCAACACGGAGGCCTACATTAACTGCCTTGAGAAGGTAGTGCTGACCTGGTCCAAGATGTTTGCTGCTGGAAGATCATATGTCTGGCAACAGGACCCTGCACCATGCCACACAAGCAGTAGAACCCAGCCATGGCTGTCAGACAATTTCTGCAACCATATCACGCTGTTATGATCAAGAATGATGAAGATATTTCATCATTCTAAAAATAACCTTGTTATCAGTGATGATAGAAAATAAGGATATTTCATCATCCCTAGCATAAAGATAAAATATTTCATCATCCTAAAAACAAACTTGCCGCAGTGATGAAAGATGAGAAAGATATTTCATTATTCTAAAATCTGATGATAAAAACGACCCTCTCTTCTTGGACAGTAGGGTCAGTAAAATAGAGAACAGTAGAATAGCAAGTGGCAGTTGCAGTAGTAAAAACGCCCAACACACACGTATCCTCATCTCTTCGGAAAATCGAAAACTGACGATCTCAAACGTTATCCTCATCAACGAAATTCCCGGAAAAACCATAACAAGTAAGCACAAACTTTTAAAGAAACAAAAGAAACATTAACACTGAGAATATTTTTAACACACACCAGACCAATATCTGTAAATCCCATCTCGAAAAAGAAAAATACATATTCTGTCATTAACATCAACCCTGTTACACTCAACAAATAATATCACGTCTGGATTACTACTACATCAGCACCGACTTATCCACCCCGATACAACTCCTTACATCTGGCCACGTAATTCCCCAAAGTGCAAACCCCCTGATTATTACGTGTGCGGCACAGTTGAGCAAGAGACCAACAAAACTTTTTGTAACACCAACGATAAACAGAAAGCAACGATTATAGCAGAATCTGCTAACTTAAACAAGGAGACCGTCCAGAAGAGATGCAGGAAATTCCGAAGTCGCCTGCAGGCCGTGGTTGAAGCCAATGGCGATTTTACTAAATAAAGTTACTTTTAGAATTTCTGGATATTTTTGTGCAATTTTGGTAAATATATCTTTTAAAATAAGATGTCAGTGTTAATTTCATTTATAAGTAATTTAGACGGTAATTTATCCATCGCACCCTGCATTCTTTCTTTCTTTCTTTCTTCCGGTATTTTTTCGTTCCGTTTGCCAGTTCGCCTCTTACTCTCGGCCCGCTTTTTACAGAAAACCGGATGTGGCTACATTTACTTCCGTTTCAGACATCTCTCGCTGTTATTTATTTAATTTTTTAAAAATGTTCGTGACCTTTTGTCGCCATATTAATTATCTTCCATTCATCATTTCTGTGGCTACTGTATTTCCCCCATCCTTAGATAATCAGCTAGTCCTCAAAAGAAAGAAAGAAAAATTGGAACTATTTAAATATATTGGTCCAGTCGTAAAAATCGGTAAAATTTCTCTGAGGAAGAATTTTTGTATAAAAGTCTCCTTTCTACCTTCTTCTAGTCGCCACAATTGTCAGAATCGAAAAAAAAAAAAAAAAATTAAATGATTCTGAAGTGTTGTTCTTAATATAGTATCAAATATAGATCCTTGACTTTTACAGACTTATCTGTACTTAGTTTTTATTTACAAATATCGTGCCTTGAAAATGTGTTTTACGTCATTAATATCTGCATATTTTTTATACTTTTGTTAATTTATGTAAAATGTTTTTACATGGCACCACTTTACAAATGTATTCCATCTGTTTGCTCCTTAATGAAAAAGAATCTTGCAAAAGAATGGAAAGAATACTTCGCCAAATAATTGCTTTAAAAATTACTTCCTTAAAATACTAAAACACATTTAAGAGAGGTATCTCCAAAAATATAAAAACAGCATAGAATGATGAAAAAAGGCCCCAAACTTAATAAAAATAGTTTTATCGTCAAAATGTTTGCTATTATGAAGAGGAAAGACCGAAGTTTTTTTTTTATTATTTTAATTTTTTTTTCTTGCACATTCGAAATTTTGGTTAAAAATCTTTGTTTTTCTTATGGGACAAGGGTTAGTATGAGAAATTTAGCGTCATTTTTAGTTTGAAATTAAAACTAGAATAAAAGCTTCAAGAAAGATTTTTCATTTAAAAATCATTTAAAACCTTAGATATCTCGTTTTTTGTGGAGGTCCCTATATAAAATATACATACCTGTTTGTTCTTTTTGCAAAATCAATCTTTTTGTAAAATAAAAAAAAGAAAGTTTTTGTACACACATAACAATGCCGTAATCAGAGTTTCGATCTTCATATGTTACGAACTTCAGAGTTCCAATAAAACTGTAAAAAGTTAGTGATCGATTTGACTATATTATGAACTGTACACCCCTTTTAAAATCATAGCCAATCAGTATTTTTCGATTCTGACGTCACAACTTTAGATTATGAAAAAATAAGGAGGGGGAAAAAAAGAAATCTGTTAGTGTATATTTTATTCGGCTAAAAAAGATTGGGGAGAATGGACTGGAGAGATACTGAGTGAGATATAAAAGCAAAGCAATTTCATAAAATAAAAACAAATTTTATTTTATTTATGGCACGTGGAACTAGAACAGTCTACCCCAGTGAGCGAAATAAAGGGTTCAGTTCGACATTCCAACCACCTGAAGAAGGCCGTAGCGTACAACGGCCGAAACGTTGTGATAAATATGGTGACAAAGATGAGGACAATAGTCCGAATAATGTAAATAATGTACATAATACCTCATCTCAGAAATATAGACAAACATAAAATGTCATAAGAAAAATGCCACCCTATACAAAAAATGCAAATTACAAGGAAGAAGGTACAACGAATGGGTTTCTGTGAGGTCCAACCCAGTTAAAAGGGTTTATTTACCTTGAAGATATAAAATGGGAATGTTCTTAAAGCTATTTTGATTTGATGTGAGTTGTCGAAATTCGTGATAAAATCCGTTCGTGACTTCAGAGTTTTCAACGTCGAGGGTTGTTTTGAAAACAGTATCTGTTCTCTGTTGTGGAAATGACTATTTTGTTACAATAGTCGGGGTGAAAATAAAACTTAATTATGTGGTGAAAACAACATTTTGGTTGTCAAAAATCACGGCCGCTTCTTTGAGTCCTCGTTCAATCAGGGTATCAGATGTTTTTAGGTGTCACGTCTCCCACTGCCCGGCGGTCGTGTTAAGATCCTCAGCGGTCGCGTCTACTACACCCCGGCATCGCGTTTCCTCCGTGTCAGGTCTCCCTCTGCTGTTGATGGTCGTAATGCGGGGATTTTTATAGCCAAAACTTCAGCTCCGACTTACCCGAAGTATTTAGGCGGTCAACACAAGGATTTCAGATGTCAACCGGCTCGGGGAGCGATTGGTTAAAAAAGCACGTTTATTAAAACAATTTATTATAGTAGAAATTCACCTTCAATTGACTTCTCCGCTCTTTGGTCAAAGAGCTTTGCACACAGGCTGGCGAGGTTCAGGTTTCAATAAATTATTTTATTACCTTCATCCTCTCCCACAAACTACAAAGAGTCGAAATTTACTTAGAGTGGAAAAATATTTTTTCAAAAATCATGGTCTAAAGAATGATAATCGATAAAAGCTATTACCCGGAAGAAAGTTCCCTATTTTTTTTTGCGAGAAGACCAGTATACTTAAATCGTGTTGATAAATCAAGACATAAACAAAAATCTTCTCAGTCAAATTTTAAACCCTATCTGCTTTTCAAATGGCTTAGAGGAAAGAAACGCTGTTTCCAACACTGTTACATACCCATGTACATACCATAATAAAACACGTTCAAACTTTATTTCAATACCAGTATTAACAAACATGCCAAAAAGATTCCACAATTCAGCACACACCGTTTAAATCAAAGTGTCTATTGGTTAGAAATTAACATTACAATGGAAATATTTGAGCAATCAGAGAAAACTAAAACCCTATTTTTTTCGAGCCTACTTTTCACAGATTTCGACATTCAGTAGCAAAAATGCAACTTTCCAAGCTGGCCAAACACAAGTAAAGATGTGGCTATATAGTTTTCCTACCTCCGGCGCGTGCTGAAAGAAACACGTATGGTTAACTTCAAACGATCATTTTCAACAACAACAGCTCGGACGGTCAGTGAATCTTCGCTGACAATCAAAGTCTTTTCTAAACCTAAGATTTTCTGTGGACCAACTACCCAAAGGCTTTCTGATTTTTATTATTGTTTAGAATTCGGACGTTCGGACTGTTAATATATATATATATATATATATATATATATATATATATATATATATATATATATATATATATATATAACCAGGACGAATTTCCTACAGGTTTAATGAAATGTTTTTTTTACTGAATTATTTACGAAGAAAATTTAATTTTTCAATTGCTAAAGAGAACACGTAGAATGAGTAAATACTGAACGCTTCAAGTATCTTGGTGTATGGATCAGTTACACCAAATTTAGTATAAAAGATAAGGAAATTAAACATAAGAGAATACGCTGAACTAGGGGTTTTTTTTAATCCAACACCGCAAATTACTACACAACCAAAACATTAACCTAAAAACTAGAATCATGTTCTTAAATAACATCGTCAGATCGAAAATCTCCCGTGAATGTTATGCACGGAGCCAAATTCGTTCAAAAACTTGTGAAATGTCGGTTGTACACACACACACACACAAAAATGTTGTAAAAATGGCTTCGAGCAAATGAGGTATCTAGGTATCAACAGGGACCATTCTTTTTCGAATCTTGTGGACTGGCGCTATACAATCAAAAAGAACTGTACCGGATAACAGAAACCACCTCACCTGGAGATTCTCAACAGCACCAACAACTAAAATGGATAGCACATCTAACTAGAAAAAAAAAAACATTTTATAGTGATAGCCAAAAATAAGTCATTAAATAACCTCTAACCCTTAGTACTAGATTATGCGAGAGTATGAAACCAAAATGATAATAAATGAAAAATTAAAAAGTAATAAAATTACTTTAAAATACAGATGATAATGATGATTTAAAACAAAGAAAGAAAAGGGTACATTATTTTAAAAAAAAAAAAAAGAAAGTTAAATATATATAGAATCCTCCTATGATGCGCGGGATCAGGCATTTTGCCGCCAACTGAAACAAAAATCAAATTTTTTCTTTCTTCATCGTCGACGGCCAAACGAACCAGCTGTCCGGGAACAGCTTTTAACGGGTCATGTGGCTACCACCAGATAAGTACAGACTTTTTATCTCTGCATATATATATATATATATATATATGTATATATATATATATATATATATATATATATGTTCTTTAAAAATATAAAATTTTCTTTGAAATGTATACGAAAGCCTTTTATCATTTTTGTTTATATTTATTGCGTTGTATCTTGTATATGATTTGTTTGTAATTTATATATTTCCGTTATGGGTCAATGATGTCTTTTTAACCCCCAGACAAAATTACATATAGATATACAGTGTAACCCTGATATAAGAGAAACCCGGATATAAGAGAGATTTTCTCTGGTCCCAAATTAGAGCCATACTTACCTAAACAAAATAGACCAAACCCGGATATAAGAGACTTTTCCCCCGGTCCCGACAACTCTCTTATATCCGGGTTACACTGTATATATATATATATATATATATATATATATATATAAATGAAGTACATTCACACAAGGCCAACCGTACCACAGAGCAGCACACAGCAGTTCCTTTTTGCACTGAAATCATAAAATAACATAGCAAGTCCGAAGGAAACAAAATAAATAGATCATATACTAATAAATCTTATCTATATCTATAATTCTCAAAATGTGTGTGTATGTATGTGTGTGTGATCGGATGTTTATGCATTTCACACAGTTTTCATCCGATTTCGATGAAAATTTTTGTTAGATAATTCTTCAGTGCCGGTTTTGAGTCCAAAGTGTTGGTGACAATGGCTCTCCACTACTTCCTGTCCATTATAACTCTCAGCAACTTTTTACTATTTACCATCTGTTCTTGGATATATATATTTCAAAAAACTTTATTAAAAATAAATAGTTACCCTTCACCATTTGGGCATGGGCCTCAGTTGCACCCAAATATTGTTACTAATATTGATTTTCGAGTGGACCTATTTTAAACTTAAACTACTCCATTTGAATGGCACAATTCCCAGTGATGAAAGACCGGGTCAAAGACCGGTTATGCTGCTAGCACTTATAATAAGATAAATAGATCGTATACTAAGAAATCATATACTAAGAAATCATATACTAAGAAATCTTATAATAAAATAAATAAATCTCTTACTTACTACAATCAAATGTAAAAAGCAAAATTTTCTTAAGCCAACTACAGCAATGAAAAATCGCAAACACAAACCGAAACGAAATAACTTTACTCTCTGTGGAACGACGAGATTTTGAGATAGGCTGGCGTTTCTGGGGGCGAGAGTTGCACTATGACGTGGCCTCTAGTAAAGAATGATGTCTTGCCAACAACAACAACTATTTATATAAAAACAGAAAATTCGGTTTCATTTCTTCTCTGAGTCTTTTCTGCTTTTATTTATTTTCTGAACGGGTGCGTGAAAGACTTGAACGGAAGTTGAACCGTCGGCACAGGGATGGCGCCCAGTCTATTTTCGTTTGGGTTGATTGAAAACCTGAAATATTAGCATCTGAGAAAATAGAACCCTCAAGGCAAGTGTGACTCTTTCAAGATTCTGATGACCTCTCGATTTCTAATGTCTCAGATTCTTTATTTCTTCTAAAGTTCATCCCTTTTTCTTTTCTAAGTTCTTTCTTTTTTCTAAATCTTTCTTTCTTTCTTCCTTTCTTTTTTTCTTTCTTTCTTTCTTTCTTTCTTCTACAAGTGTTTCCCTTTTTCTTTTCTAAGTTCTTTCTTTTTTCTAAATCTTTCTTTCTTTCTTCCTTTCTTTTTTTCTTTCTTTCTTTCTTTCTTTCTTCTACAAGTGTTTCCCTTTTTCTTTTCTAAGTTCTTTCTTTTTTCTAAATCTTTCTTTCTTTCTTCCTTTCTTTTTTTCTTTCTTTCTTTCTTTCTTTCTTCTACAAGTGTTTCCCTTTTTCTTTTCTAAGTTCTTTCTTTTTTCTAAATCTTTCTTTCTTTCTTTCTTCTATAAGTTTTTCCCTTTTTCTTTTCTAAGCTCTTTCTTTTTTCTAAATCTTTCTTTCTTTCTTTCTTCTATAAGTTTTTCCCTTTTTCTTTTCTAAGTTCTTTCTTTTTTCTAAATCGTTCTTTCTTTCTTTCTTCTATAAGTTTTTCCCTTTTTCTTTTCTAAGTTCTTTCTTTTTTCTAAATCTTTCTTTCTTTCTTTCTTCTATAAGTTTTTCCCTTTTTCTTTTCTAAGTTCTTTCTTTTTTTAAGTTTTTCCCTTTTTCTTTTCTAAGTTCTTTTCTTTTTTCTAAATCTTTCTTCTTTCTTCCTTTCTTTTTTCTTTCTTTCTTTCTTTCTTTCTTCACTGAGTATTAAGTTTTCCCTTTTTCTTTTCTAAGTTCTTTCTTTTTTCTAAATCTTTTTTTCTTTCTTCTTTTTTCTTTCTTTCTTTCTTTCTTCTTCTAAGTTTTTCCCTTTTTCTTTTCTAAGTTCTTTCTTTTTTCTAAATCTTTCTTTCTTTCTTTCTTCTATAAGTTTTTCCCTTTTTCTTTTCTAAGTTCTTTCTTTTTTCTAAATCTTTCTTTCTTTCTTTCTTCTATAAGTTTTTCCCTTTTTCTTTTCTAAGTTCTTTCTTTTTTCTAAATCTTTCTTTCTTTCTTTCTTCTATAAGTTTTTCCCTTTTTCTTTTCTAAGTTCTTTCTTTTTTCTAAATCTTTCTTTCTTTCTTTCTTCTATAAGTTTTTCCCTTTTTCTTTTCTAAGTTCTTTCTTTTTTCTAAATCTTTCTTTCTTTCTTTCTTCTATAAGTTTTTCCCTTTTTCTTTTCTAAGTTCTTTCTTTTTTCTAAATCTTTCTTTCTTTCTTTCTTCTATAAGTTTTTCCCTTTTTCTTTTCTAAGTTCTTTCTTTTTTCTAAATCTTTCTTTCTTTCTATCTTCTATAAGTTTTTCCCTTTTTCTTTTCTAAGCTCTTTCTTTTTTCTAAATCTTTCTTTCTTTCTTTCTTCTATAAGTTTTTCCCTTTTTCTTTTCTAAGCTCTTTCTTTTTTCTAAGTCTTTCTTTCTTTCTTTCTTTTTTTCTTTCTTTCTTTCTTTCTTTCTTTCTTTCTTCTACAAGTGTTTCCCTTTTTCTTTTCTAAGTTCTTTCTTTTTTCTAAGTCTTTCTTTCTTTCTTTCTTTCTTTCTTCTATAAGTTTTTCCCTTTTTCTTTTGTAAGCTCTTTCTTTTTTCTAAGTCTTTCTTTCTTTCTTTCTTTCTTTCTTCTAAAGTTCTTCCCTTTTCCTTTTCTAAGCTCTTTCTTTTTTCTAAGTCTTTCTTTCTTTCTTTCTTTCTTTCTTTCTTTCTTTCTTTCTTTCTTCTAAAGTTCTTCCCTTTTCCTTTTCTAAGCTCTTTCTTTTTTCTACGCTCTTTCTTTTTCTAAGTCTTTCTTTCTTTCTTTCTTTCTTTCTTTCTTCTAAAGTTCTTCCCTTTTTCTTTTCTAAGTTCTTTTTTTTCTAAGTATTTCTTTCTTTCTTTCTTTCTTTCTTTCTTTCTTTCTTTCTTTCTTTCTTTCTTTCTTCTACAAAAACATTAAAATGGAAGGCAATGTCAACAGTTTCATTCGTTTTTTTTTTCTGAATTAATTTGCAGAATAAGTTTCATTCTCATTTTATGACCAAATAATCCAAAATTAAATTTCCCTGCAGACCGATTAATCATGAAAACTTTCTTCATCTTCTTCTTTTAAAAGTTCTAAATTCTTGACTCCCTTCTCCAAACTCCAAATGACGCTGACACTCCTTTCAAAAGATTCGACTTTAAAATGGCACCATATTCCGAGACGAACTCTGTTTTTTTTTCTACACATACTGATTGGTTTATCCCTGTTGCCCCGGCTTAGAATAGGATGATTGCATTCCTAGCAGAGGAATAACCCCACCCCATTCCCCGATGAATAAAAAGGTCACTTACGAAGTACTTATAGACCGGCAAATATTCACCTATCCCCGAAGCAAGTAAACTCTTATGGACTCTACTATAATCAACCAATATTTACCTATCCCCGAACCAAGTAAATTCTTATGGACTCGAATATAATCGACCAATATTTACTCACCCACGAACTAAATAAATGCTTATTAAAGATTCAAATATAATCGACCAATATTTACATATTTTCAAAACAAATAAATATTTTTAGACTGAAATATCAACGCCCAATTTTTTCCTATCCTTGACTCAAATATAAACGACAAATATTTATCTATATTCCTGAAACAAGCATATGCTTATTAGAGTTAAACAGTAAAAGAAACACGACATTTTGTACAGAAAGTGCACTGATTCCTGAGTCTTCCATGGTAAATATACATCCAGATTCTCACAACATTTCACCTTTCTTCTGTCATCGCAGTGGGGGATATTTAAAAGCAACAGTGATTGAAACACAACCTGACGCATTGGGAATCTAAATGAAGTTGGCTAAGTATTTGCGTCTAAACACGTCGGGCATCAAAAGATTTTAAATTTTTTTTATCGGGCATCTAGTGAGGCGTCCGTAAAAGAGTGAGTGTCGAAGGACTGGAGAAAAGGGTCTGGATTCTTATATTAAAATCGACCTTGTACATGAGGGGGTGAAGATTGTAAAATTCAGGAAAGCATCCACGTAGGAGCCTGTTATTGGTAAGTAGTTTTCTGGGCGGAATAGACATGAGGATGATTCAACCCTGTGGAGGTAGCAAGGTGGGGGTCTTGGCTGCAAAGTTCTGTTCTGGTGGCACAAGAGAATAGAGCAAGTCTAAACATTTAACTTAGAAGTGGCGTTAGGCTTGCGACTTTGCATTTGTGAGAAAGAGGCTGTAGGGCGAAAATAATATATATATATATATATATATGTGTGTGTGTGTGTGTGTGTGTGTATTAAAAGAAAGACGTGTGTGTGTGTGTATATATATATATATAATTTGCATTTGTGAGAAAGAGGGTGTAGGGCGAAAATAATATATATATATATATATATATATATATATATATATGTGTGTGTGTGTGTGTGTGTGTGTATTATTTTCGCCCTACAGCCTTTTTCTCACAAATGCAAATACACACACATACACACACACACACACACACACATATATATATATATATATATATATATATATATATATATATATATATATATATATATATATGTATGTATATGTATATGTATCACCTCATGCAAGGCTGTAAAGCCACTAAGATACAAGAGGTTACAGAGTGTGGAAGAATTAGGAAGATAAACATTAATAATGAGAGGGAAGAGAAAAGAGTAATCAGGAGGACAGTAGATAGCGATTGACATTGCATTTAATTTTTTGCAGATTAACATTGACTGGAAAGGATGGGGCCGGAAGGGAGTTCCACAAGCGAGAAGTGCGAGAAAAGGAAACTGATAACATAGAACGTACGGTTCGATCTAGCTAGCTCAACTGTAAAGTGATGAGATCTCAATGTCAGTCCAGTACTGTGCATAAATTCATAAAGTCTAGGCACCATAGCGAAGACATAGAGGCAACATTTATGGCGGTGTGCAAGTGACTGAAACCGAGCCGCCAGAATATATATATATATATATATATATATATATATATATATATATATATATATATATATATATATATATAGAATATATATATATATATATATATATATATATATATATATATAATTATTTTCCATTTTATTAGTGCTCTCTCGGTTCACCATCTCCAAGTCCTTGCGGCTGTTTATATTAAGTCTCATCAGCCGAGCTTATGTAAACAAAAGGAACATTTTATTTTTCCTTACGTTTAATCGACCGATCATGAGTGATTTTTTTTCCATTTTATACTCTTTTTGGAACTTTACATATTTTAGTCGTTAATTTATTTAGAATTAAAATCTATTTTAATCGTGTTCCAATTTTCGCTACTCATTTCTTATTTATTAATTAGTCTTTGATTGCTTCTTGCTTCGCCAACGCTTAACTTTGGAAAAACTGTTAGCTCAAATGGCCCTAAAGTTTATGAAAACTATTATGAAAACTAGGTAATCCAGAGCTCAATGTAAATCCAGAGCAAGTAATTTAAAAGAGCTGTGGTGAAATAATTTATTACATGGAACCTTAACGTGGTCTGTTTTTATATAATATATATATATTAGGTACCAACATGAGATCGCTGGAAAATGAGCGTAGCAGGATAATAACGCCCTTATACTTGACGAAAACAAAATTTTATCATCAAAATGTTTATGTTTTTATTAAGAGGAAAGAACAAAGTAATTTTTAATTATTTTTCAAAATTTTTCTGTCTTTATTAGAGCATTCTAACTTTTGATTGAAAAACCTCGTTTCTCATCATCAGCGAATGTCCTACTAAATAACATGACGGATTTTTGTGTATTTTTTTTTAATGGCAGTCATTAATTTTGAAAATCTTGCAAAAATAAAAATAATTGTCGGATTTTCATGAAACTTTCAGAAACTATTCACAAATGATGAAAATTATGAATATGTTTATTTTTTTTTTAAATCATGGTAAATTTTCTTTTATATATTTATTAACCCCCATAATTAATTTTATGAAAACTCATGAAATTCTAACTTGTACAGTTTTAGTGATTAATCAGTTAAAAGCACAAGGCTTTGAGGAAAGTAAATCATATTATGTCATGACGATTAGTTTTCGTTGTGATCCTTTCAAGTTCACAGATTAATTTCTTGGTATCCATAGAAAATTGATTAAGAAAAATACCAAAATTTTCTTTCGAATAGTTCTTATTTTCCCAAGTACTTTCAATCTCATCTGAGACCATCTTCAGGGGGTAAAGTTGTCTGTGAGTATGTATAGTGATTTTCAAAGCGTAGCTTAGATGTGGCACAAGGCCGAAATTAAGGGGCACCCAGTGAAGCTCGAACTCACTACTCAGTCGCAATTGTTCTCGCTAAACAAGTTTGTTAACCATTACACCACCTTGAGGTGCCCAAGTGATTTTCCAAGTGTAGCTTGGATGTGGCACAAGAACGAAAGTAAGGGGCCCCCAGTGAGGCTCGAACTCATTACTCAGTCGTAATTGTTCTAGCGAGACAAGCTTGATAACCATTACACCACCTCGAGGTGTCATCTGTGAGTATGTATATGTGTTTCTATAAATTCAAAACAATTCAACTGTTCGTTTTTTACTGGTATGCAGCGTTCTAGGTCACAAAGTTTAAAGTTTACGTGATTTTTTTTTTCCAGTATAAAGGGATGTAACCTTTCCACTTTTGCTCATTCATATATAATATTTAAAAAAATTTTATATTCATTTTAGGACTTTGTTATTGTCATAGTTGATTTTACTTATTTTTAGTCTTTAACACACTTATATAAAGGGCTTCAAGGATTTTTAGTTTTTTGCATATTATTATTTTTATTTAATACAGGTGTATTTTCAACTAATAGCTGTCTAATCTGTGAGTATGGGCATGAGTATTGCTTTAAATGCTGAGATATGGAACTTTGCTCAGCCAAGAAATTAATCCGCGAACTTGAAAGAATCTCAACAAAAACTAATCGACATATGTCTAAATTTATTTAACCAAACCTATTTGATTTTGAATATATATATATATATATATATATATATATATATATATATATATATATATATATATGGAAAAGGTTATAAATTCACTATTGCCAACAGTCCCGAAAAAAGTTTAATGCTCACTAACAAATACAGAAAACGGACAATGAGACATTAAAAGAACATAAGGAAAATTTATTCCTTTTAAAAATATATTCATTTATTTGCCTGAAGAAGGTCACGAGACCGGAAACTCGTGTAGCAGAAATATGAAGAATAAGATCTAATATATATACTAAAACAAATCCACTTTATAACCAAAAATGTTCTGCGTTTCAATCTTTTTTAATATATATATATATATATATATATATATATATATATATATATATATATATATATATATATATATATATATATATATTATGTGTTTTTATGATCATTTTTACACAATAAATAGAGGGTCGCGTTATACACAGGTACTTTTTTTGAAGAGGTTAAAAATCCTTTTATTTTCGGTGACCGGTTGTACTATACACAGGTAATTTTTTTTCTGCATAATGAAACAGTAATCCTGACAAAAAGGTTGTCATTGAAATGGCAATACTTCAGCGATGTAAAAACTTGCGAAAAGAAGATGAATGCAATTTTGAGATAGGAAAATATCTATTAACTCTTCATTTACATAAAAAAGTATTTATTGATTTAATGTCGCATACATGGTGGTTGGTGTTTTGCTCTTCATTTAGCGACAAGAAGAAAGAAACTTAGCTTACGTAGGAGGCAGGTCCAGGGTAAAGGAGCTACCGTAGTGAGGCATGAACGAAAACAAAAGGACGCTATCTAAATTTTTGTGTCACGTATTTTACGGTAAGTAGTTTTTTTCTCACCATTTTGGAGTAGCTTTGTAAAAAAAAAGAATGAAGGCCATTTATTGCAAAATTTCACAACGGTAGGTGGGTGCCTACTAGCATTGCTTAGAAGATAGCGTCGCATTATATACGAGATTTTCACAAAAACATTCAAGGATATATGGAGTCGACTTATGCACAAGTATATACGGTAATTCTCACAAGACCGTGTAAAGGATTTAGAATTCTACCGTTGCTGAAAAGTGAGGATTGGGCAGCTATCGCACAGCGTGTGGATGAACACACATACACACACGCACATACATTTTGATTTTTATATATTATATATGCCATTCAATCTCAAATCAGCCAACGGCTTTAGATGAAATTTCGCAGAAAAATCTGGGAAAATTCACAAGTATTTTTTGATCAAATTTATTAATAAATTCCAAATATTTGATCCGTGTCTTTAATAGCTTAAAAATCAGAGCATCATTTTCACATCACCATAAGCTTGCCTTCCTGCGCCTTTTCTATAACTACTTTCATCGTAATTGTTCAGATGAGCTCTTAGCTATGGTACCTAGATTTTTTGAATTTAAGATCAGTAATAGACTGACGTCGAGATCTCATCAATTGATAGTTGAGCTGACTAGATGTAGCCGTAAGTTCTATGCTAAGAGTTTCTTTTCTTGCACTTCTCGCTTGTGGAACTCCTTTTCGGCTCCATGCTTTCCGACCAACTTTAATCTTCAAAAATTTAAATACAACGTCAATCGCTATCTGCTGTTTTCCCAATTAGTCTTTCCTCCTCCCGCTCATTAATAATAATGTTTTTTTCTTCCTCACCGCGTAACCTCTTGTGTTTATTGGTTTTACTGCCTTACACTGGTTAAAAAACAAAAAAAAAACATCTTGAAATTTATACATATTGGGAGCGATGACAAAAATAATTGCTTGCTGTGAAGAAATGTGTCAGCACTCCCTTAAAATTCTTTCTATTTGGTGTACTCCTTAAATCCGAACACAGGTAAGGAAGCCCCCCCATATCGTCAAAGCATTAAAGCCTGTTTTCATAGCTGCTGCTGCTTCTGCTGCTAGCAGTGTTGTATCAATAGTCTCCATGACAACTAGAAATGCTTCATCATTTCTTTCTGCTACTTTCTGTGAAGAACTCTTGAAGGAGGGAATCTCTCACAGCTTTCGTTATCTGCGTCTTTTACTTTGTAAGGTTTGTTCCGACGTAGCTTTCGAAGGATACGTTTTCCTTTCTTTTATTTTTCTTTCAGAATCTCGAAATCTCAATTAGGAAAAGTGGCATAAATAATAATATTGAAGAAAAAAAAAACCCACAAGAAAATTATTCAAAGCGTGGAACAAAAGGAAAGGTTAAAAATGTCGTTGGTATATATTTGGCTAAAACTCGCTTTGTTTTTTTGCTTGGCGCTTGGACGTTCTCAAACTGGATTCACCTGGAGACAATGTGGTTAGTTTTTGATTTTTCTTTTTAATATTGTTTATAAAAACAGTTTATTTTTTTTATTTTACTGTTAAATTTACTCACAATGTTTATATTTCCTTTTACAATTCTTCTTAAGACATCAAATTTAAAAAAAAAAAATCTCTTTTTCAATATCTGAGCCCAGGGCAGATGCGTACTAACCCCGAATCTCCGACCTTGTAAACCTGATTGATGGTCCCAGGCAGTGGTTTGTGGCCCTCACTATCTTACCAATATTTACGTTTTTTTTTTCTAGCTACATTACTTTAAAAATTAAACTAAGCACAACTGACTATTAAAGGATGAAAAATGTTCGCAGATTCCGGGGTCTTTTTTGGTTCGAATACGTGAATTTGTTTGAATTTGTTCACCATATAAAATTAAGTATTTTTTTTTTATTCATAATGTTGAATGTATAAAAATTATTCAACATTTTAACAAGAAAAATCTCAAGTTGTAAAAAATTGCCGCAAAACATTGTTGATTTATTTAAGATGGAATGATCTATTATGACATGTCACTAAATTGTATTTAAATATGTATTTATTTTCTATTTTTCTAGTTGAATTGTTTACCTATATTGCATATGATCCATTATTGTACATAATTAGGTTACAATAAAATTTAGATTTAATATGAATATTTCATTATAAAAATCAAGATGTAATTGAGTACTGGTGGGGGATATCATGAATTGAGGCGAGTGGGAGGAACGAGACCCTATCACCGTCTGTACTTGTCTCTTTTTTATAGAATTTTAAAGGTTGATTTCTCTATCAATCTTTCAACCTCTGTTATTTTTTCTCCCTTAATCTCCCTGTCAATCTTTCTCTCTCTCTCTCTTCTTCTTCTTTTTCTCTTTAATCTTTCTACTTTTATCAAGCTTTCTTTTTTTACTCTTTCCGTCTATCATTCCATCTATCCTTTTCCTTTCGTTTTCTCTTTTTCGTTATTTTTATATCACACACACACACACACACACACACACACACACACACACACACACACACACACACACACACACACACACTCTCTCTCTCTCTCTCTCTCTCTCTCTCTCTCTCTCTTTTTCTCTCACTTTCACTCTTTCAATATCTCTTTTTCTTTTTCAGTGTCTCTTGTATTTTTTCTGTTTCATCCGTTTTTTTTCCTTCTCAAAAAGTTCGATTAAGTTGCGCCAAGGTGAATCGACTTGAATTGGGCTTAATTTTGAATGTCTGAACATAAGGAGTTAGCATTATTTACATTTTGAACTAATGTCCGCTCATGCTACCAGCCTAATTTTCCGTTTACCGGGTACGCTGCAAAATAGCAGTACGAAAGCAGTAGCGTTCAAGATGGAAAGTGTGTGTGTGTGGGGGGGTGCAGTAGCGTGCAGAAGTGGGTGGGTGAGGGTGCGATGGTCCCAGACATCAATATCGGCGGAGCATCCGATCAAAGAGGGAAATAAAAATTAAGTTTATATTTAATTTGAATAAAGTATTTATTTCATGCTTCATCTGTTTTTACATATTTAAAATGTCTTCCTTTCTCACATTTCTCAATACTAGGCCCTGTAGGCCCCCATATACTTGAGTCATAGAGGGGGATACAATGAAGGAGATAGTCCTGGGCACCACCAAACTTCTACACGTCACTGGTGAGAGGTAGTTATCGAGATAGACAAAACAAAATTCCCCAGAAGAAAATACGACAGGGCTAAAATGGTTGGTGAGTTTTCGGATGTGGGGAAAGAGAAAAGAAGCAGATTTTTGTTTTGTTTTTTTGTTTTTTTTTCGAGCTTGTAGAAGACAGGTCGGTTTTTACTTTAGTACCAATAATTAAGAAATTCCTGCCAAAACAGGGAAACCTGAAAGATTTTTACGAATGCTATTTAAGAGATTATACCTGGTTTAAGAGCAAAATTGTCCAAAACGTGTAACAGCAAAATTGTCCAATTGTTACATTAAATTCTGAACCGTTGTATCGTAGAAATGATTAAAGTTATCTTACTGAAATTCTCCAAGGTTTTTATAACACTATTGGAGTCTACTTTGAGCAATAAGAATATATAATTACTCTCCAAGCTTAATAGTATATCGTGATGAAATCGATCATAAACGAAAATGACATGTTCATTATTAATTAATCATAGTTAAGAATCGGAACCTCATGAAGGATTGAAATAAAGTTATATATATATATATATATATATTATTCCAGGATCATTTTCAAACTTATTTAAGATGAACTTCGTCCTCTCTAACCTTCTAACTTTCTGTCCTGGAGTAAAAAGGTGTTTCACACGTTCCACGTACGATTTCATTTTCAGCTTTTTTTCATTGCTCTTTGAACTGTCATAGGGGAAACTCCTCTCTAATGTGCCAAACGATTTATAGATTGAGTTGGATCTTTTCTAATTGATCTCTTTAGCTCTCTGTTGAAATGATCATCCATCTTCCTGTTGTGATCTCCTGATCCATTTTTCCTTTCTACTGTTCTCTCTTTTTTTAAAACTTATTCACCGTTCTCTTGATAGTTCTTGAATGGAATTTGAAGATGGAAGCCAGTGTATGACTATTGGTACCATTAGTGAAGGTCTGAATAATATTTTCCTCTCACCATTGCTCAGTTGGGAAGACAGTGGGTCTGACAAAAAACGATTTTAACCTGTTCTTTTTCTAGCTGAATAACTCAAAGGGTTTTTCAGTGATTTTTACGATAAATGGTGTCAAGATGGCTAAACGTTTCATCTGAAAACCTGGAAAAATGCAACTGATTTAGTTGAGTGTGTTTTTAGATAATACAATTTTGGGGCAATGGACAATTTTGCTGTTACACGATTTGGACAATTTTACTGTTATACCTGGAATATTCCGAAAAAAAAGTGCATCCACTTTGAAGACGACGAATTCTAAAAGTTTCTGGAAAGATTTTTAAAAATGTCTACCGCCCAAATTAAGAAGAAAAAGAAGAAGAAGAAGAAGAAGAAGAAGAAGAAGAGGAAGAAGAAGAAAGCAAAGAGAACGTCTTTGACGGTTAATAAGGGAATTTATTGTTCAAATATAAATTTGAGAATTTAAATTCAAATGTTTCATTAAAAAATACAGAAAAATGATAAATTGACGAGAAATTATCGGCCATTTTGAACCTAGCACTTTCCTACTGCCACTTCGCAGCGTGCCCGGTAAAAAAAAAAGACACTAGTCTTATCGCAACGTTTTGGTCGTTGTTCTCTCCAGCCTTCTTCATGTGTCTGCCGATACAGGCATCCTTTAGGGAATGTCGAAATAAATCCTTTACTGAATCTAGATTGTTCTTCTTCCATTATCCATGTCTATGAATATCTCGTCTTGTCTTTGTGTTGCGTTGCAACTCAGATCTGACATCAGGTTCGTTGACAAGGTGCAGTTTTTTTTTCCAGCCAAACGTTCGTGGCTTAAAAATTATCCTTCGGCCACATCGTTACCCACGAGTGAAAAATATGACAATTTCTTGCAATTAATTTGCTTAATATTATTTTGCCTGTTTTTTTTTTCTTGTTTTTTTTTTCTTGTTTTTTTTTCTTGTTTATTTTTATTGATTATTGGAAATTTTGCCAGTTTTGTTTGTTGATCATTTTTGTCAATTATTCTTAAAACGATGACCAATTACTCTTTATTAAAGATTTCAATTCACAAATATGATTTTTTTATTATACAATTTTTATAAAAGTTAATATGGGGAAAGTTTGCTATGTAAATTATCCTTAACTAGTAGTACCCGTAAAAATTTCACGGTTTTCCTGAATTTTTCTTTCTTTCTTTCTTTCTTTCTTTCTTTCTTTCTTTCTTTCTTTCTTTGAAATCAAACAGCATCTCTGATATGTCTTTTACGTCTTTCCTCGCTGTCAAAACTGAACAGTCCATTATTTATGAAGATATTGGCAGGGTGTTTCTTTCTTTCTTTCTTTCTTTCTTGTTTAAGCTCTCCCGTTTTCTTTCTTTCTTTCTTTCTTTTTTTCTTTCTTTCTTTTTTTCTTGTTTAAGTTCTCCCGTTTTCTTTTCTAAGTTCTTTCTTTCTTTCTTTCTTTATTTATTTCTTGTTTAAGTTCTCCCGTCTTCTTTCTTTCTTTCTTTCTTTCTTGTTTAAGTTCTCCCGTTTTCTTTTCTAAGTTCTTTCTTTCTTTCTTTCTTTCTTTCTTTCTTTCTTTCTTTCTTTCTTGTTTAAGTTCTCCCGTTTTCTTTCTTTCTTTCTTTCTTTCTTTCTTTCTTTCTTTCTTGTTTAAGTTCTCCCGTTTTCTTTTCTAAGTTCTTTCTTTCTTTCTTTCTTTCTTTCTTTCTTGTTTAAGTTCTCCCGTTTTCTTTTCTAAGTTCTTTCTTTCTTTCTTTCTTTCTTTCTTTCTTTCTTTCTTTCTTGTTTAAGTTCTCCCGTTTTCTTTTCTAAGTTCTTTCTTTCTTTCTTTCTTTCTTGTTTAAGTTCTCCCGTTTTCTTTTCTAAGTTCTTTCTTTCTTTCTTTCTTTCTTTCTTTTTTAAGTTCTCCCGTTTTCTTTTCTAAGTTTTTTCTTTCTTTCTTTCTTTCTTGTTTAAGTTCTCCCGTTTTCTTTTCTAAGTTCTTTCTTTCTTTCTTTCTTTCTTTCTTTCTTGTTTAAGTTCTCCCGTTTTCTTTTCTAAGTTCTTTCTTTCTTTCTTTCTTTCTTTCTTTCTTTCTTTCTTGTTTAAGTTCTCCCGTTTTCTTTTCTAAGTTCTTTCTTTCTTTCTTTCTTTCTTTCTTGTTTAAGTTCTCCCGTTTTCTTTTCTAAGTTCTTTCTTTCTTTCTTTCTTTCTTTCTTTTTTAAGTTCTCCCGTTTTCTTTTCTAAGTTTTTTCTTTCTTTCTTTCTTTCTTGTTTAAGTTCTCCCGTTTTCTTTTCTAAGTTCTTTCTTTCTTTCTTTCTTTCTTTCTTTCTTTCTTTCTTTCTTGTTTAAGTTCTCCCGTTTTCTTTCTTTCTTTCTTTCTTTCTTTCTTTCTTTCTTTCTTAAGTTCTCCCGTTTTCTTTCTTTCTTTCTTTCTTTCTTTCTTTCTTTCTTTCTTTCTTTCTTGTTTAAGTTCTCCCGTTTTCTTTTCTAAGTTCTTTCTTTCTTTCTTTCTTTCTTTCTTTCTTTCTTTCTTTCTTTCTTTCTTTCTTTCTTGTTTAAGTTCTCCCGTTTTCTTTTCTAAGTTCTTTCTTTCTTTCTTTCTTTCTTTCTTTCTTTCTTTATTTCTTTCTTTCTTTCTTTCTTAACTTCTCCCGTTTTCTTTCTTTCTTTCTTTCTTTCTTTCTTTCTTTCTTTCTTTCTTCTTTAAGTTCTCCCGTTTTCTTTTCTAAGTTCTTTCTTTCTTTCTTTCTTAGACATTCCAATCTCTTTCTTTCTCACATGCACATTCTAATGCCTTTCTTTCTTTCTTTCTTTCTTTTTCTTTCTTTCTTTGAAATCAAACAGCGTCTCTGATATGTCTTTTACGTCTTTCCTCGCGGTCAAAACTGAACAGTCCATTATTTATGAAGATATTGGCAGGTATTTTTCTTTCTTGCTGTTATGGGACCTTACCCATAATAACATAATGGACTATTCCATACGTAATAAATACTGCGCCTCAAGAGGAAGCGGGCGTTTCAGTCTGAAGTCTGGAGTGAGGTCCGTCAGAAGTCCGTCAGCAGTCTGTCAGTCAGTCAGAGCAAGCGAGTCAGTCAGTCGAGTCAGAGGCAGACCGAAACAGAGTCGCGTTCAGACAATTACTACTAAACCTTAATATTCGTACTAACACTTTTCTACCTCTCTGTATATATTCCTGTTTGTAATATATCTGTGTTATTCCATATACGTGTTCGAGTTCTTCTTTATTGGTTCTACCTTGGACTATCACCGTCGTACAAGGAATCGGACACTTGCTTTCTTTTGTTTGTTTGTTATTCTCACTTAAATGAAACAAATTAAAAGAAAATTAATTGTAGATTCCCCCACCCCGCCCATGAAAGCCAAAAATCAAAAAATTAGAAGATCCTTCCAAGTAGCCACGAAAAAGCATTTAATCATTTATTTTTCAAAACATTTTTCATATATTTACTAACGATTAATTATTTTCTTTGGAATATGATATTGCGATGTTAATGTAATGTTTATTTTCCATTTGCAGACGACCAACAGACTTTTCTTTTAGAACACTTAGACGTCAAGCCTTACCCAGTGAAGATTCCCGGTGATATGGTATTTTCGCTAAACATGACGCTGCTTCGGGAACTAAATGGTTCTGATATCTTCATTTCAATCTACTGGAAAACTTTCATGGGGAATATCAGGATTCCTTGCCTTTTCAATCTGGGTTCATGGTATGTCTATAAATCCTGTTTATTTTCCATTTTCAGTCAGTCAATTAAGTGCCCTACGTGATACACGTTTGGGCGATCATGTCTTTCGATCCATGACTGACTAGGCGGTAGATTTTCCCTGCAACAAGTTGCTATTTCTTTCTGCGGTAGACTGGTTGCAAACCAAGGCTATAGGACCCAGTCTGTCCTGATGTTTAATCCATAGCTGGGGTGGAGAAGAGGTAGATTCACACCTTTTCCAAGCGTATTTGCATGTAAGGGAATGTAATGAACTCGACTGGAATTCGAACTCGGCTCTCCGATTTTTCAATTCGAGCCGATAGTAACCCTATGTACGAGCATTAATACAGAGAATTATTTTATATCAGCGCAGCATATCACCCACGTCTGTACATTTTTTTTTTAAATTAAAAAATAGTTGAAAATATTGTTGGGTTGCCTTATGTAGTATCTGTCGTTAGAAAAGATAATTATCCTAACAATAACAATTTAATTTCAAAATAGGGTGGCCAGGAGAAGTTGGAAGAATATAAATGAAAATTTTATCTCCTGAAAAAGAACAAAGTGTAGAAATGCATTACATGCCTTCTCTCCGACCCTGAAAAGGAAAACTAGTAGATGCTACAGAAGATTGTCGTTACTCTCAAGTATTATTGCAAAATTTACTGTCTCTGTACAAGACCTGGATGCATCTTCTCTGTCCTGTGTCTACAAAAAGTCTATTTTTTGTAAAGGGAGCTTTCCCCTGATTGATATTTAAGAGTCTCATTGTCGGCCAAGTGTCGAGCATATTAATTGAGGAAGCGGAAGAATTCTTCTTCTTCTTCTAGATCATGGCTCTCCACAGGGAGTTCCTTTTGTTCCCTCTCTTTGTCTGCTGTGCCATATTCATGTCTTATGTTATTCTTTAGCTGACAATTATACATTCTTTCTTTTTACAGTTCATATTTAGTCCTTTCTTCTTATTTTCTTTTGCTACTTTCTGTAGCTTCCTTTCTATGTCTGCTATCAACACTCTCTCATCTGTCTAATGTTGTTAAGATTGCTGCTGCCAATAATGGATCCTAATTCTCTCAGGATTGCTTCACTGTAAAGGATAAATAAATCTGGTGAGAAGGCACACCCTTGTCTTACACCCTTTTTTATTTTTGTGTATGTACTGAATTCATTTTCTATCCCCATGTAGGCGGTTTGCTGCCAGGATATTCTGTATTATTCTAGTATTCTTACCAAATAAATCAAGCTTACCTGGCAGTTCAAACAGTTCTTTGGGACGTGACTTTTCAAATGCTTTTGCATATTATATAAAACATAGGTAAACATCACTTTGCATTTTGTATTAAACACGAAATAAATATTAGCTGTTATTTTTCGGAATTAAAATATAGTAAAAAGGAAAATTAGATATCTTCTTTCAGAGAATAGCAAAAACAATTGTAAGACATTTATAACTATAAAGAAGAAATCTTATTAAAGAAAAAGATGCGCTCTCTGACAGGATTCGAACCTGCGCGCAGGAAAAATCGTTATTAAATCCGACGCGCTTTGGACTAGGAAACCCACAAGAGAAGATTTCATTATATTGTAAAGTTATTTACAACTTATTGTTGAAGAGAGAAAAACTGATTTTAAACCTCTTGACAGTCGATCTTACAAAAAAAAAAAAAAAGAAAAGATTCATCCACCCTTTGACCTTACTTTTAATTTTGCTGGGTGTCACCAGAAAATCCTGATAGCGGGAACTGGTTTAGTCACCGCTGACTCAGTCATGTGACAGGTTACAAGGTGCCAGTAGCATTTGCAGAGTGACATACCTCGCAAATGTATTACATTAGATGGAAACCTATGAGCGAACCGTAAGCACAGTTTAAAAGTTGACATTTGTCAATGAAAACAAAGTAGAGATAACGCTTTAGAAAAAATCGGGGGTCGATTTATATTATGAACAGGAACCCCTTTCTAAAATTATAAAAATCATTCTTTTTTTATTCTATTTCAGTTGTTCCAATATTTCTAATTAAAACAAATATAAACCGAAATTCACGTGGAATATTTAGCATAAAAATATGCATATCACACAGCTTTTTTAATGGTTTCACCCCAAGCAAGGCGATAATGCCACTAAGACGCAGGGGTTTACAGAGAGTGAAAGAGAATGAGAAGACTGATAATAGGGAGAAATGAAGAAAGGACAGTAAAGGTACAGGGTTTGAGAAGACAGAAGATGGTGATTGACAAGATCACAAGATGGTTGCATTTAAATTTTTGAAGGTTGGAGTTATCAGGGAAGCAAGAAATCGGAAGGGAGTTTCACAAACGGGAAAAGCGAAAGAAAACTGTTATAATAGAAAGTGGCGGTTGGATTTAAATATTCCAACAGTAAAAGGGTGGGACCTAGTTGCCAATCTAGTAGAACGCTTAAATTCATGTAGTCGGTGAACCAGGGGGAAAAAAAAGGTCGCCAGAGCAGTTGCCATGAAAATATTTGTTGAAAAGACAGAGGGAAGCGACATGACGCCGGTAAGAAAGTGACTGAAGTCGAGATGCCAGGTCAGGATCAATTAAATTGCAGATCCTTCTTTGGATTTTGTCAAGAATCGCGAAATGTACGACAGGAGCACCAGACCAGATATGGCAACAGAATTCAATGTGTGAACGAATAACATTGTTTTTAAAGAACTTTGGGATACTTGTGGTGATACTGTTGACTTATAGGCAGTTAAACGCCTATAGTACGTTACGTGGAATAGGCTAGCCGAATTCAAATTTCAGCTAGGTCTGTTGTAGTCACTTTCGCACTGACGCCCTTAGGAAAGGCATAAACCCATACCTTGCTCTTCAAACTGTGACTTAAAAGGGAGGACGGAATGAACTTACCGTGCCTTGGTTGGTAGCCAGTCTAAGAGAAACAACGTTAAACATTCCTTTTTAAAAGTTGTAATATTTTTAATTAAAATTTGATGTATATGTAGTGAATGGCAGCAGGGATGTAAAAATTAAGTGAAGAACGATAATGTATATAAAAGTACTTAGTAAAGGTTAATGATAATCTCGGAAATATCTTTTCGCATTGACACACCTATTAATAGCATTTTATTTTATTTTTGACAGCACCTACAGGAACGCGTGCACCCTCATGGATCGAATCATCAGAGAGAATTGGGGTGGTTTCATGTCCTCTTTTGCTTCACAGATAAAAAATATCTTAATAAACAATGGCGTCAGTTTGTTGTGTCCGGTGCAGCCACAAGATATCCGTTTGCAGAACGAACAATTGCGCATGCCCACCATTCCATCATTCCTAAGCTATTTTACCGGCGTGAGTAATCTTTCTTTCTTTCTTTCTTTCTTTCTTTGTACACTCTTCTTTTTCTTTCATGTAAAATATATCTTTCTTTCTTTCTTTGTAAAATCATTATTTCTTTTTACAGTCTATCGTTCTTTTTTGCACACACTTCTCTCTTTCTTTCTTTGTAAAATCTTTCTTTCTTTTTTCTTGTACTTTCTTTTTTCTTTCTTTCTTTCTTTCTTTCTTTCTCTCTTTCTTTCTTTGTAAAATCTTTCTTTTTTCATGTACATTCTTTCTTTCGTTGTAAATTTTTTCTTTCTTTCTTTTTTCTTTTTTCCTCTCTTTTTTGTACACTCTTCTTTCTTTCTTCGTAAAATCTTTCTTTCTTGCTTTCTTTCTTTTTTCTTGTACATTCTTTCTTTCTTTTTTCTTTCGTCGTAAAATTTTCCTTTCTTTCTTTTTCTTTCTTTCTTTTTCTTTCTTTTTTGTACACTCTTCTTTCTTTCTTTCTTTCTTTCTTTCTTTCTTTCTTTCTTTGTAAAATCATTATTTCTTTCTACAGTCTATCTTTCTTTTTTGTACACTTCTCTCTTTCTTTCTTTGTAAAATCTTTCTTTCTTTTTTCTTGTACTTTCTTTTTTCTTTCTTTCTTTCTTTCTTTCTTTCGTTATAAATTTTTTCTTTTTCTTTCTTTTTTCTTTGTACACTCTTCTTTCTTTCTTTCTAAAATCTTTCTGTCTTTGTAAAATCATTATTTTTTCTACAGTCTATCTTTCTTTTTGTGTGCACACTTCTCTCTTACTTTCTAAAATCTTTCCTTTTTCTTGTACATTCTTTCTTTCATTCTTTCTTTGTAAAATTTTTCTTTTTTTTTCTTTGTTTTTTCTTTTTTTACACTCTTCTCTCTTTCTTTCTTTGTAAAATCTTTCTTTTTTTCGTACATTCTTTCTTTCTTTCTTTCTTTCGGCAAAGACAAGCTTCGTGCAGTAGTAATCCAAATGTTGCACTAGTCTTGTATTGATGTGCGGGTAGCGTAAGTGTTATCAGCGATAAAAGTGAAAGTAGTGAACCGTGTTCAAGATCCGTCCTGGTCTGTTGCGTTCACTTACACACTAACTCCATCTCATTTCCATACCTCCGACCATGGGGTAAATTTGGGGCTCTTTAGCTTTGGTGGCAACACTATTCTGAAGTCAAAACTGCGGAGAAACGAACTGGAAATCATACACAGTCCTTCCCAATAAGTGCTGGCAATTTGCATATATTAAAGAAAAGGAAGATGTGAAGACCCATAGATACATAAATTACATTGTATTAAAAAAAAATTCTTCTATGTGGATAATGCAGTCTGCCTTCCTTGTAAATCAGCATTTGAAATTCGGACTTTTACTCAGGTTCGAACACTGACCTTAATCGCTGGCTGGAAATATGTAACCACGAACCCTAACTTAGTCTGACACAAGGCTATAACATTCTAGGTGGTACTCATCACTAGAGCGAATAATTCATTTGCTTTTCCAATTATTACAAAGTCGTAAATAAATTAAATTCTGGAATTCAAAAAAAAAAAGACGCAGTTTTATGATTTAACGGATCTCTTCCCTGATCGAGCTTTAACAGCTCAAATTCGAAAACTAATTTGTAACATTCAATACATCTAAAACTAAGCTAGTAACATCATGTTATTACCGAACAGACCTTGAATCTACTCCGGTTATAATGAACAGTTGAAATCTCAATGATGTTCCTTGCCTTGAATGCCTATTGGGTCTCCAGCCCACGCGAAACCTCAAGTGGAAGTGATACATGCGAACGAGATGCTGGAAAAATAGTCGGCTCCTTTTGCTTCTCCTCCTGCCATGCTCTATCGTTACAAGAATCAGATCAGGACTAAAAAGGGAGCATTGCTGTCATATGTGGATTGGAGATTCCCAACCCTTACTTTTCTAGCCTTGACAGAGTTCAAAAACGTTGACGCGACCTTGTGGGTGATGAATAATTTTTCACCTTAAAACCCCTTTCACAAATATGAAACATTTCAAGCCTCTTACTACTTTATCGCTATTTCCATGGCAAATGTTCAGACATGCTATATTCTTTAGGTCCACCAGTTCAGACCTTTACAGCTAAGAGCCGCAATGCCACAAATACAAATCATCATCATTTTATTTGTATTTCATTTTATTTGTATTTCATTGCTAAGTTCTATTCAGGCAGCTTCTCGATAACGTTTATTTTATGGGACAAACTCCCGAAAGGATACTTCCTGATCACTACAATCTTATTTTTTTTTTAAATCTAAAATTTATATATCCTACATATCCTGCACTTATTTTCTTCTACGTCCGTCCAAAAACCCATTCAGTCACCCTTTGAATGACACTTGAGTTGAACATTTAGTAAAGAATTTTCGATTTATACAACTTTTAAAAATATTTTTAAAAATATTATTATAATTAATTAAATGCGATTTCTCTTTAGGATGTAGGCGATTATGGTCCTCGACAGTTTCTTTTTTTATGTGTGATTTACTATATATTTTAAGGTATTGTACTAGTTTCACGTTGCTTTTTCCCACTGTTTGGAATTCAAAATTTTCATTCTCTTAGACTGGTTGTTACTCAGGGCTATAGGTCCGAAACTGCTCTGTTATTTAACCTATAGCTGCGGGGAGAAGTGATAGATTAACGCATTTCCCAGTGGTATTAGTGCGAAAAAGAACACAACTGATTTGGCCAAAATTTGAATTCGCTTCGCCGATTTCACGTTTCCCATCGGATATATATATATATATATATATATATATATATATATATATAGATATAGTCGCACATCCTGACTGTTATAATAGTTTGTTAAATAAAATAAAACAAATAAATCCTTTTTTCTCGAAGAATAAACTTAATAGGAGCAATGACAACGTAGTTCCCAAGTAATCACAACAGATCTAATAAAGTTTAAGTGTTAAAGTATATAATATATACGGTATACCACGATTAGGAATTCCGTAACGCACCAGGGCAAATCTACTGCAGCCTCATTAGAAGTAGTGTGTCTGACAGCCCCAGCCCAACCCTCTCCAACCCTCTGAGTTTTCCTTTTCCTAGATTAGTCGCCACCTAAGGTTATAGAACCCAGTTTGTCCTACTATTTATCCATAGTTGGGGACAGGAAGAAGAGATGGATTCATACCTTTCGCAAGTGAATGTAAGGAACTCGACAATATGTAATCTCAGAATACTAGGCAATATAAGGAAGACAGAAGAGTACATCGGCCCAGATCACGCTCACGAGTTCCGTAACCCATCAAGGTCTAAGGGCAGTAAAAGCGGTGTGTCTTGGGCAAGATAGCCTAACGGAGCCCAGCCCTCTCCAGGCTGGTTTGAATTCAGTTTTTTATCCTAGACTGGTTGCCACCCAAGGCGATATTTTACCGAGGTTATTTATCCATAGTTAGGAAGGCGTAGGGATGGATTTATACCTTTCCCAAGGGAATGTAACGAACTCGACTGGAATTCGAACTCGGCTCTCCGATTCCTCAACCTGAGCCGCCATCCATTACTCCACACGCCTCCATCTATAAAATATATAAAACTGTTAAAGAACTACTTTACCTACAGTTAGTTGCCTCTAGTCTCTCCCACTGATTAGCCAAACTATGTTCAAACTAAATCGAAGTCGATGTGCCATACACGCCTGTTCGATCATGTCTCTTTCGATTCATTACTGACTAGACAGAATATTTCCCCGAAGTAGCTTGCCGTTTCTTTCTGTGGTAGACTGGTTGACAATCCAGTCTGTCCTGCTATTCAACCCATAGGAGGGAGAAGAGGTGGATTCATACCTTTTCCAACGGTGTTTGCGCGAATGTAACGAACGATTTCTCATTTCCCTATCCCATGGTGGAGTAATGGATAACGTCTCGGATTGGGGAGTTGGAGAGCCGAGTTCGAATTCCAGTCGAATCCATTACATTCACTTACGTTGGGAAAGGTGCGAATCCTCTTCTTCTCCCTCCAGCTATAGGTAAATAGCAGGAGAGACCGGGTTCTATAGCCTTGGATGGCAACTGATCTATCACTGCGGGAAAAAAAATCCTCCTCGTTGAAAGATACATGATCGCCTAAGCATATATCACGCATGGTGCATAACTGACTGACCCCATTATACAGTACCCGCCCTTACTTGGGTGTGATGGGTGCTTACTTCTAAGTAAGAGCGACGTTTATTAATGACACCTTTAATTATTTCCATGACCGTTCTATAACCGATTCTTTTCACGGGTAAACCTCTAAGGTCAAGTAATGCCGTGGTCAGTTTTAATTGACCAATTAAGTAGTTGCCATACAGATCTGTTACCATTTGATCCCCTGGGGTTTTCTATTCCATGGCTGAGTATCAGATGGAGAGTTATTTTCTGTTTCAGAAATGGTTGAGATTCTTATGGAAAAAATAAAAAAATAAAATGAACAACGGATATAAACTCAGCTTTTTTATCCCAAATGTGGACAAAATTCCAGTCTCGTAAATAAAAGTTCAATATATAAAAAGAAACAAATTTAACAATGTAAATTCAAGGAACTTTTAATTTAGATTTTAATGTCAAACTGAGAAATTAATTTCACACAAATTCCCATCTCTTCTCCCTCTCTATGGATTAAATAGCAGCGTAGACAGGACATTCTAGCCTTGATTAGCAGCCAGTCATAATTCGAAACCGTTGCGAAATTAACCGAAAACCACTCCCCGATATATTTCCCAAGAAGTTGTGACAATTTAAAGATGATAAAGAAAAGGAATTGTCTCTATCCAAAAGTTAGGTAACATTAAAAAAATTAAGAAAAAAAAAATTCAGGAAAATACTTGTGTTTAAGTCGAGGCTCCCACAGAAAAAGAAATTTGGTGTTCACCTACATATGCGCCAGTGTGTTCGGGTTGAAAACTGTGTCTAAAAGAAAGTTTAAGTAACAACGAATAATTTTGCACATAAAAATAATCACAATTATTTTTTGTATTACACTAATTTCCTTTCTAAATTGACTTAAATAACTGGTGTTGTGATGTCTTCCAGTCTTGGACGTAAAAAAAGTCCTTCACCGACTGAGTGATGATTTAGTAGTCGTTGGATTCTATGCAAAATAGGTCAAGTCCATTTTGTCTATATCACTACAAATGGAACGTAAATAATTTTTGCTGACATTTCTAGTGTTTTAGTAGGAAGTAGACTTATAAGAAATGGTGAACTTAATGTCTTTAAAATGCTAAGTGATTTTTGTTTTCGGACCATCAGTTTATATTATATAAGGACATGGGACTTTTAGGTTTTTTTTTTGTGCGACCAGAAATAATTTCTTTTTTCTTTCTTTTTTCATATTATTATGAATTAAAAACTCCAGATCACAAAAAGAAAATTTTAATTAAATTTTATAAAGTAAATAGGAGAGTTCAGTTTGCTATATAAATTGACCCCAACTCTTTCTTATTCATGTACAGTGACCCCTAAGGACGTAAGCGATCATGGCTTTCCACAACTTTCGGCCCCTTTTAGCTCTTAATAAACTTCGTCTTTATATTATTTCTCCGAAGCCCTGTTTCGCCATCCATTTACTCGAGCTCACTGATTAAGTTTTACTAATTAGCCCATAGCTGGAGGAGAAGATGTGCATTCATGAGGTTATTTGCGTGTAAGGGAATATAACAAACTTCGATTTCCAATTTCGACTCGTTCCACTACCTGCACATCCAAGCTTACGACACCTGGTATTCCCAAGTGGTCACCCATCTAGGTACTGACCAGGCTCGACCTTGCTTAACTCTCGGTGATCATACTAGAATTGGTGTCATAGCTGTACACCGAGTGGTTCTTAGGTCTTGTATTGGGTTCTCTTTCTTCTTTATCTGCCATCTCCTCTCAGAACGTAGGCGATCACGGCTCTCCACAATTTCCTGTTCTTCGTAGCCCTGTATAAATTTAGTCATTTTGTTATCTCTCTTAAACTTTGTTCCGCCATTCATTTACTCAAGCTCGTCAGGTAGGTTATGCGTTGTTTCCCTTTGTTCTTCTTGCCCTCTATCTGCCCTGTGTGTATCATATTTTCCAAGCCCTCCTTCCTCATTATGTGCCACAGAGACTTCAACTGTCTCTTCCTCATGTTAAGTATTAGTTTCCTTTTTATTTATATTTTCTTCAAAACTTCATCATTACTCACATGTTCGGTCCATAGTATCCTCAGCATCCTTCTGTAGAACCACATTTTTATTGCCTCATATCTCCTCTTCACCTTTGAGGAGATCGTCCAGTACTCACTACAATACAGGAGGACAGGTGTCACATAATAGTTTAGCACTCCTTTCCTTATTTCTAGCGAAATTTTCCCATGAAAAAATCTGATGACATGACGTGATTTCTTAAAAGGTAAAAAATGAACAAAATCTTTGAAATTCGTAATCCGAAATTTCTTTCATACATTAATATGGATTATTATTACATTTTAAGAATTCATTGATTGACTCGTTGCTATGTTTTTGACGGCTCATCAACCCTTTTCAGTTATTTAAAGCCAGAAAATATTTTTAGATTGTAAGATTTTTTTTAGATAATAATGGTTTAATGTTACAAGTCTTACTAATTCACCCATAGCTGGGGTAGAAGAGGTGGATTCATACATATATTCTTCCAAGGGTATTTGCGCGTAACGAACCCAACGGGATGTGGCCGTAAGCTAAATCCACATTTTAAGAAATGTCGTCGTATAGGCATATTCGTTTTAGTTTCTATAGGGAGGCAATTTAGATTGAATTTAGATAGCAAACTTAACCCACCTGTTTTATAAAATTTAATAGAATATTTTTTTTTAGATATTCATCCTTATGGAGTGCTTATTCTGTAGTAGATACCTCCAAAGATTCGTTAAAAATTAGCATGACATGATGAAAAAATACCCCAAACTTAATAAAAACAAAGTTTTATAGTCGTTGTAGCATACCTACGGACGATTATGTCCCCATTCACATAAATACAATAGTAAATACTGTATGTTGGTCTGTAGTCGGAGATTCGTTTCCAGCTGTGTTGGTCAAACTCTCTGCCTCCGAGTGGAGAGGATCTCCAGACGAGGCTATGTCGAAGGGCAGAGTTTCGTCTCGGGAAATAGCTACCCGACTTCGTTTTTATAAGGGATCTGCGAGGAATTTTTGCCCGAGCCTACAGGCTCGGATAGCCCACATTAAATTCGACCCGCGTGGGGTAGTTGGTAGATATCCCGTAGTTGGAGATTTATTGTGGAATTCATTTGACTCACTTCTAGCAATTGACTACTCCTACGCGCCGCTGGCGAATCTTTTATGTGTTGTTCTTGTCCTAAGTATTATCGTTTATTAACAAATTTCGTTTGATTATTTTATTCAGTAACCTTCCCTAGGTTAAACAATAGTCAAAACTTTATGTTATTATTAAAACGAAAGACCAAAGGATTTTTTTTATTATTAAGCTGTATTTGTTATCCTTTTTAGAACGTTCGGAATTTTGGCGAAAAATCTTGTTTTCTTGCATCAGTGAAATAGAAAACCTCAATTTTGAATCCTTTCATCTTTCGTTTCTTCATTAAATAACAACCAGAATTACTATTTATGATTTCTATTGGAATATTTTGTTAAAGTTGTTAAGCTCAAATATTTAACGATGCGATAAGGGAATTTCTATGAGTCCGGTGGCTTTAAATTATTCATCGGACTCGTAAAGGAGCTTATTCACTTATTAATTTAAGAATTTAGGATTGATCCAAAAACTTAAACAGAAATATCATGAATTTTTTACGGGTACGGCAAGTAAATAAATTCTGAAATCTTGTCACTGAAATGCTTATTTCGGGAAGTGGGTTGGCCGAGAGCTTTTCGGTACCCCCTCTCATGTAAATTAATTTCGCCATTCTGAGAGAGAGAGAGAGAGAGAGAGAGATTTTTTTCATTCCCCTGGGAAACTGAACCTAATTCTATATATCTTGGATTTCCCTTTACATTCTCTTCGTTTCTTTGGCGACGCCATAATCGGACGATTACCAGCGACATCTCTGTGTCATCACTGCACCCATCCTCCGTTCATTTCTTTTCATAGTTCAGGGTCACAGGCAGGGAAAGGTCAAAAGGTGTAGCGAAGTCTGATTTACATTTTTGCTAATTTTTTTCCTTGCTTAAAAAACGTTATTTATTTTTTTCCTCCCTTCTTTCTTTCTGAGATTTTCTTGATAATATTCAGTCGGGGATATGCGATTAGTGTAATGACTCTTATCATGGCCCGTTCACTTTCGCATTATTGCGAAGACACGAATCTTGTCTCTTCTCCTCTGCTACCCTGGCCCCGGGATAAATAGCATGGCAGGCTGGTTTGTCTAGCCTTGGATGCCAACCAGTCAAAGAGATGGACCATTTAAAATTTTTGAATTGTATTCTACGATCTTTTCCAATAAATCAACGTACAGTGTAACCCGGATATAAGAGAGTTGTCGGGACCGGAGAATAAGTCTCTTATATCCGGGTTTCTCTTATATCCGGGTTTGGTCTATTTTGTTTACATTAACACAGGCTCTAATCTGGGACCAGAGAAAATCTCTCTTATATCTGGGTTTCTCTTATATCCGGGTTTGGTCTATTTTGTTTACATTAACACAGGCTCTAATTTGGGACCAGAGAAAATCTCTCTTATATCTGGGTTTCTCTTATATCCGGGTTTGGTCTATTTTCTCTACATTAACACAGGCTCTAATTTGGGACCAGAGAATGGGTTTCTCTTATATCCGGGTTACACTGTAATTAAGCAGATAATAAAATAAACGAAATCTTTGCGAATCATGATCGCCTGCCTCCCGAGGGAACCTACCATTTAAAAGATATTCAATACAGTTTTGTTTTTTGGTCAGATATTTGAGTTAAAATAGACTCGTCAAGACCCGTTGGGTCACTGACGGTTCAGCTTATAAAACATTGAAGTTGATATCAGCATTAAAAATTGTATGTTTGAAATAAAAATATTATTCACTGTACAAATAACTAGTATTTTTTTAAAAATCTTATTCACTTAAAATATCTTTTAAATCGGATTAACTTAAAAACATTTATAATATTCCCAAAATATTTTAAGATCATATTCACTTGAAAATATTTTTTAACTATGGCAAAAAATATATTTTTTAAATATTTAAAATATTGTCTGTTTAAAGAAAGCTGAAAAAGGAATAAGCACGCACGAAATTGCAGAGGTGGAAAGAGAGAGAGGTGGAAGGAGAGAGAAGTAGAAAGAGAGAGGGGTGAAAAGAGAGAGAGAGGTGGAAAGAGAGAGAAGTGGAAAGAGAGAGAGAGAGGTGGAAAGAGAGAGGTAGAAAGAGAGAGATATGGAAAGAGAGAGGTAAAAAGAAGGAAAGTGTAAAGTTAGAAAGAGAGGCGCAAAGACAGAGATGGAAAGAGACAGAAGTGGAAAGACAGAGAGGTGGAAAAGAGACATGGAAAGACAGACAGAAGTGGAAAGAGAGAGAGAGAAAGAGAGAAGTGGAAAGATAGAGGGGTGAAAAGAGTGAGAGTTGGAAAGAGAGAGGTAGAAAGAGAGAAGTGGAAAGAGAGAGATATGGAGAGAGAGAGAGAGAGGATAAAAAGAAGGAAAGTGTAAAGTTAGAAAGAGAGGCGGAAAGACAGAGATGGAAAGAGACAGAAGTAGAAAGACAGAGAGGTGGAAAAGAGACATGGAAAGACAGACAGAAGTGGAAAGAGAGAGTGAGAAGTGGAAACAGAGAGGTGGAAAGTGAGAGAGGGGAAAGAGATAGTTGGAAAGAGAGTGAGAGGTAGAAAGAGAGAGAGGTGGAAAGAGAGAGTGGTGGTAAGACAGAGAAGTGGAAAGACAGAAGTGGAAAGAGAGAGAGGTGGAAAGAGAGAAGTGGAATGAGAGAGGTGGTAATTGAGAGAGATGAAAGAGAGAGTTGGAAAGAAAGAGAGACGTAGAGAGAAGTGAATGAGAGAGGTGGAAAGTGAGAGGGGTGGAAAGTGAGAGAGGTGGAAAGTGAGAGAGGTGGAAAGTGAGAGAGGTGAAAGAGAGAGGTGGAAAGAGAGAGACGGAAAGAGGCAGAGGTGGAAAGACAGAGAAGTGGAAAGAAAGACATGGAAAGACAGACAGAAGTGGAAAGAGAAAGAGGTGGTAAGAAAGAAAGAGAGAGAGAGAGAGTGAGAGAAAGAGAGTGAGAGAGAGAGGTGGAACGAGACAGGGAAATGGAAAGAGAGAAAGGTAGAAGGAGAAGGATGGAAAGTGATAGAGGCGAAAGAGAGAGTTGGAATGAGAGACAGGGAGCGGTAGAAAGAGAGAGGTAGAAAAAGACAGAGGTGGAAAGAGAGAGAAGAGAGAGAGAGAGAGAGAGAGAGAGAGAGGAGGTGGAAATATAGAGAGATGGAAAGATATATTTGGAAAGAAACTTAAATCTTCATACCGCCTACGGTCGACATACGACTTTTAGGATTACATAGATATAGATATAGATTGTTGATATTGAGGATATGAAAAACAAGCAGTTGAAGAAGATTAACTTATCTGAGTTGTGTAACAGAAATCTGAAGGCGCTCAGAAATCGACTACAAAATCTTTCCCCCTTTCAACCCAAGGGTCAAGCGATATCAATCCTACGCTGCCTGAGTGGATCTTCGGCTTTGTATTAGGTGAACTAATAATTAATTATTTTATGAAATCTTCATTAATGTTTGAAAAGAATTGATTGATTGATTTGTGTTTTTACGGGTTATCAACCTTTTACAGGTTATTTAAAGCCAGAATATCTTTTAGATTATAAAAAAATATTTTTGGAGAAAATAATGATTTACTGATATAAGTTCTACTTGGGGGAGAACAGGTCGATTCATTCAGCTTAGTAAATGTTTCTACTTGAGATATTAGCTTGATTACTGGAAGTTTTTTGATTGATTTGTTTTTTATGATTTATCAACCTTTTGTAGGTTATTTAATGTCAGATAATATTTCTAGATTGTAAGATATTTTTGACATATTTATGATTTACTGGTTCTATTGCAAAAATAATGACGAAATAATGTTGTTTTTTGACCTTAAAAAATACGTCAAAAAACGACATTATTACGTCATTATTTTTGCACCAACGTAATAATTAACCCATAGCTGGTGGGGATAAAAAGTAGATTCATAGCTTAGGGCATTTTCGCGTAAGCGAATATAGCTAACTCGGCTGCATTTAGAACTCGGGTCTCCGATTTACAGTTCCATGTCGTTATTTATTATACTGCATATCTAAGTTTACAGCAACTGGTATTCCCAAGATTGTCACCCATCTAGGTACTGACCAGGCTCGACTTTGCTTAACTTCTGTGATTGAACCTGATATGGTCGTAAGTCCTAAGCATTCCCTTAGCCATAATGAAGCTATCTTTTGTCTTTTCTATAATTATTTTCAAAGTAATTTTTCGGATTAGCTTTCCTGGGCGGGTCACGTGTCCAGAATGTGTCCCACTTAACTCCCACCTATCATCCTGTTTGCAGAACTCACCAGCGGCAAGAGGCAACACGGAAGCCCAAAACGATGATTCAAGGATCAAGTTGAAGACATCCTCGATATAGGCCAACATCAACATTAAGACCTGGGAAACCGTTGCTGGAAATCAGCCTTCCTTATTTATGACCGGAGGTGGGCGGGGGAGAGCACCGAAAATGCCTTCGTATCAGTTCGCAACAACGGTCACCTATTTCGGACATCTTTCCCGGCATCGAGGATGCCATCCTTTATCAGCGTCTCTACTGGGCGGTTCACACGTCCAGGGTGCGTTCTACTTGAATTATTCTGTTTGGAGAACTCACCAGCGGCAAGAGGGGTGGAAAGTGAGAGTGGAAAACGACACTTCAATGATCAGTTGAAAACACAAGCCAACATCGACACTGAGTCCTGGGAAAACGTTGCTTCAAATCGCCCTACTTGACGTATGACCATTCGAGGGAGTGGGGCAGACTTTAGAGTTCAACTGTCAACATGAAGACGATCTTCGACGTGCTGACAGCGGGGCCCGATCCTCCCAGTCGCGTCCACCACCCACACTTTTACGGGACTTCTGCTCACGACTATTCCACCAAGCGTCAAAAGAGAAGACAAAGAGAATAAAGGGCAAGGATGACGATCCCTATGCGAGTGGGTGTCGTTGACGATACATCGACATCACGAATTTAAGCGCAGTACTCGATTGGTAGTTAGGTTTGATCATTTCCCTAATTGTATCCGTAATTAATGGGTTGCAAGACAGGAATAATTAATAGGTCGCAAGGCGAGAATAATTAATGGGTTGCAAGGCGAGAAATAATTATTTTGAAAAATAATAGAGCAGTTTCTGGTTGCCTTTTCCACAGTTTTAAGTAGTTTTTCTCCTAGACTGGCTGCCATCTGTGACTAGGGTGATGATTATTACTTAACCATTCGCTACAATGGATCTACAGGGTGGTCCGAAAGTCTTGTCACTTCCCTACATCTCTTCCAACCTACAGGAGGCCGTGTCAGCCACCTGGAATAGAAAATTATATTATGTAGAGATATCAAGACTTTCACATCACCCTGTATTTTCTCTCTGTGTTTGTAATGCGATCCAAGTCCATATTTGGTAACCATTCTCTGTTTTGTTCTCGTCGGGTGTGAGAGCTGTACACCCCGACTGCAAATAGGAACGAAAAAGTTTTGCTTTATAAGTTCATTTGTTAATAATTTTGAAAGGATTGCTTTAAATTTGAATTAACCAATATGTTTTCCTTTCTTTTTGTAGGGGGATTACCTGGTTAAAGTGTCGACTGTTAGTGAAGAGCAGAAGGAAGAAACGTTCTGTTTGGATATGAGCGGAGCTTAAATTTAAAGAAAGATGAAATAAAAATTAAGTCTTTTTCAAACTTAATTCGATTTGTCTTTTTTTTTCCTTCAATTTGTCTTGGGTTTTTCCTTCGCGTCTTTTCTCATCTTTCTTTCTTTCTTTCTTTCTTTCTAATTTTCCTTTCTTTCTTCATCTTTCTTTCTTATTTCTCTTTCTTTCTTCTTCTTCTTTCTTCTTCATCTTTTTCATCTTCTTTCTTTCTCTCTTTCTTTCTTTCTAATTTTCCTCTTTCTTTCTTCATCTTTCTTTCTTATTTCTCTTTCTTTCTTCTTCTTCTTTCTTCTTCATCTTTTTCATCTTCTTTCTTTCTCTCTTTCTTTCTTTCTAATTTTCCTCTTTCTCTTTTCATCTTTCTTTCGTATTTCTCTTTCTTTCTTCTTCCTCTTTTTTCTTCATCTTTTTCATCTTCTTTCTTTCTCTCTTTCTTTCTAATTTTCCTCTTTCTTTTTTATCTTTCTTCTTCCTCTTTCTTCTTCTTCTTCTTCTTCTTCATCTTTCTTTCTTCTTCGTCTTTCTTCTTCATCTCTCTTTATCATCTGTCTTTCTTTGTTTCTTTCTTTTTCCCTTTATTCCTTGTCTTCCTTTTCTCCCACATGTTACTAAAATTCATCATTCTTCCAAAAATAGTTTTCTTTTGTGTTCTGCAGTAATGGATAACGAGTCGGAATGAAAAATCGGAGAGCCGAGTTCGAATTCCAGTTGAGTTCATTGTAATCACATACACGCAAATACCCTTGGAAAAGGTATGAATCCATCTGTATCCCCCAGCTATCGGTTGAATAGCAGGACAGCCCAGGTCATATAGCTTTGGTTAGCAAGAAAGAAACGACAACCTACTGCGGTAAAATCTTCTGCTTAGTCAGCCATGAATGAAAAGAGACATGATCGGCCAAGCGTGAATCTCGTACGGCACTTAACTGACTTTGCTATTTCGCTTCTTTCTCGTGTCTTTTTCTAATGTGCCCCCCCCCTGCTTTCATTCAAATATGTTCTCTGCTCTTTCCTTCTTTTCTTCCTCTCTTTATCCATTTCCCCCTTTTTTTTTATTGCTTCTTTTCATTACTTTCTCCTCCTCACCGACTTCTCCAGTTTCTGCTTCTGTCTTTTCTTCTCTTTTTTTCTTCTTCTTGGATCTTTTCTCTCGCTTTTTTTCTTCTTCCTCCTTTTTTCTGTTTCTCAATCTTTTCGTCTTTCCTCTCACGACCTCTTTTATTCCTTTCTCCTTCTTTTTCTTTCTTTCTTCCCTTCTTCTAATCTTCCTGTCCTGTTCTTTCTTTTTGACTCCTATTTTCTTATTTCGCTATCTCTTCCTTCCCTGTCCCTTGCTAGTAATAATAATAATAACGATAATTATTCTCTCTTCCCCTCCTTCTTCTATTATTTCCATCCTCTGCCTGCTCTTTATTTTTAACATGTTAGCGACACCAAGTACATGGCTTCGATATCTTCAACAAGTCTTTGTCATTTAATATTTTAAACCGTGGTAATGCGTTCGTTCGTTCCCTTTTATTTTCCTTAAGTCATTTAATTCGGCCATTGTCGAACTCTCGCCTGTTTTTCTTTGGGAACGCTAAACCTAAATCTCCTATTTTCAAATTTCATGACTAATTTTTCCTTAATAAAATTTAATGGACACCCCAGAGCTTGTAGTTATTCTACAAGTGAACCCTGAAGTAAAAAAAAGAAAAAAAAGTTGAGAAACACTGGCCTAGTGGATTAGAGCGTTTGTTCATGAATTTATAGCATAGTAATTGTGAGTTCAATTCATCGGCTGTGCAGTGGAAACCTCTTACGGAAACGAGAACATAGATTAAATAAAGGGTTCAGTTCGTAATTCATTGTAGGTTACCTGGGTCAGTATATACACCTGATGAAGGTTGGGGAGCGCAACGGCCGAAACATTGTGATACCAACAACAAAGGTGAGGATAATAGTCTGCATGTAAATAGTGTAAATGAAGCTAATGTGCTAATTTATTCTGAGTCAAATCCTAAATGACTATAAAGAATTCGTTATCGATCCCTTATTGGTTTTGATTAGATACTTTATACTTTGCAGTACAGACTAAGCTTAACGACACCCCAACATACGATATATTTCGAAACCAGCGTAGACAAATAGTAGCTTACATTACGACGTGATATATTTTTAATAAAAGTATATCACAAAACATATTGTCTTGTAAGCTACTTATATATCTACGCTGATCGAAATACAGCTCGACATCTTTAATCCGGCACATTTGGGACCAGAACACTGCCGCACCACATAACATGTCTGTTGACAATGTTGCGGGCCGGTGTATGCGTTTAGAGATAAACACGCGTGTCTCCTGAAATGCCTACAAGAAACATAGCAGGCTCGGGATGTGAGTCCACGTAAATAAATGGAAGAAACAAGAAGAACCAATATATATGTACAAACAAATGATAATGTATGAACAATAAAGTATAAAGACAAAGATGTGTGTGTCAAATGAATGTGAAAACCTAATGATCCAAAGTATGTGTAGTGAGTGAATGTGGGTACGTACGTGTGTGTGCGCGTGTGTCTATATTATGTATTGTTCATGCGTTTCCCAAAGGGAACGCGTTTTCCGCGAGAGGCTACATGTTGACGAATAAGAGGATAAGGTGAGAAGAGAACGAGAAAAATATCGCAGAGTATTTATAGTCCGGAGAGCGTCTCCTGGGTGCTGTTTCAAAAATTGGGAGGAGCTAACCCGACAACAGAAATCACGCCCCCTCTCCACCAAATCCTAACATGTTTTTATTGTTTCATGCAATACAAGGGTAAAGAAAGAAGAAACCTAAAATGAAAAAATATATTTAAAAGAATTGTGTCGTAATGGATAATCATAATTATAATGTTGACCCCCCCCCAAAAAAAAAACAAAAAAACAAAAACAAAACGGGGAATTGTGGGTAGAAAAATGGCTATATGAGTCAATGAGAAGTTAGTTGGTGAGAGGTTTGATCAAGTATCAAGCAACTTCATGAAAGGACGGACGAACAAACGAAAGAAGCAAAATGAAAGTATTTTATAATCCAGAATAATGCTGATATTTCATCATTCTAAAAATAATCTTGCCATCAGTGATGAAAGGTGAGAAAGATATTTCATCCTTCTAAAATCTGATTATAAAAACGACCCTTCCACCACAAGCAATGGCAGTCAGTAGAGTAAGGTCAGTAGAGTATCAGTTGATAGTAGCAGTAGTAAAAGGCCCAACAAACACGTATCCTCATCCCACCTTGAAAATCAAAAACAGATGATCTCAAACGTTATCCTCACCAACGAAATTCTCGGAACAACCAAAAAAAAAAGACAAACAAAAAAAAAAACAAGTAAGCGCAAACTTTAAAAAAACAAAAGAGACAGTAACACTGAGAACATTTTAACACACGTCATACCAACATCTGTAATTCACATCACGAAAAAGAAAAATACACATTCTTGTTATTACTGTCAACACGTGTCTCGAGTATTATTGTTTATGTTATAATTGTATGTTATTTTTATTCATTTCGTTTTTTAGTATAAAAAAGTAAAAAGGATTCCTCTATCAACCACTACTACAACTACTACATATAACAACAACGAGTAATTACTGTAACTACCTTAACACTGACGCCGTTACAAGTAAGAACGAATGAAAGCAAGAAATGAGAGGAAAAGAAAAGAAAAACAAATTGTATTACCCTCTAAAACCATACTTACTATCCTGAATGGCTATATATGCAGCTATATGTAATAAAGGATCAAGATCGTATGACCAAAACATTCTCCTGCTGTCGGCTACTGCGGAAAGTTGTAAACAATGTGTAACGCTACCTTTATAGCTATTCAAGGAACTAATGGTTGATTAAAAAAGTGTCGTGAGAGTCCACTGAGTGCCGGATTAAAAATATCGAACGGTAGTACTAAACATTAGTTAGTTTATAAGATAAATACTAAACATTTCACGGGGATTGGAAAATTTATATATACGTCGTGTTGTGGGTGTATGCTGATCGTGTTTTAGTCGGAAAACACGTGTCTCCTGGTATATATTTCCCACAACAAAAATGGCGGACTCAGTATGTGAGTCCGTGTAATAAATTAATAAAGCAACGAAAAAACTATATATATATATATATATATATATATATATATATATATATATATATATATAAACGATGAAGTATGTATTAACAAAACAAGGTTATACATAGACAATAGAATATTGTTGCGTTTTATAAAACAATGCACATGAATAAAGATAACATTTAAACAAGTGAATTATTTGTACGCGTGTGTGTAGTTTGTTGTAGGAGAAAGTCCTAGAGAAAATGAAGTGAAAGTTGCGTACGTCCATGCACGTTCCCCAGTGGGAAAGCGTTTCCCTCGTTCGACCTACATCTTGCCGTCCCTGAGTAAAAAAAATGGAAAAAGAGAATGTGGGAATAACTCCACAGTCGATATTAGGCAATGTAAGTATCGTACAGCAGGGAAAGTGTTAACCAACAAGTAAGGCTGTGGGAAGTTATCATCACTTCTGATAACGAGCTCTCTTCGTTTATAAATAGAAAAAAAAGGTCTTCTGCGATTAGATTAGTTCAATGCTTATAATTTTAAGTAGATAACTAAATTGTAAGAAGCAAAGAAAACATATATGACACGTTAGAAATATTGAACTTCTCAGAAGATTAAAAGATGTACCATATTTTCTGTGTATAATACGAATTGAGTATATTCAGTGTTTCTGAAGTTGTAAACATTAAATACATTACATCCTTGAGTATAAAACGACCCCGTATTTCTGAAGCTGAAAACATGGAATAAATTACATCCTTGAGTATAATACGCACCCTTTGTTTCTGGAGCTGAAATTTTCACCGACTTTTTCATCTGATCTCAGAGCTATGTTCGCATTTACCTTTTTCCTATTTATTTTGTTATTCGAACTAAATTAGTCTCAAGATTATAAAGAGTGTTCCATTAAGACGGATCAAAGTCAGCAGTAAATAAATTAGTGTCATTGGTGAAAACTTATTTACTTCTTTATTGGATCATGTTATTTAAGTAATGGCAATTATGTGTGAAAAATAATATCGCCCAAATGACCGCCAGTAAAAAAAAATCATTAGACGCTTAAACTTAATTCACATTTAAAATCGGTCCAAGTTGACTTCTTTTTTTATTTTAACCCTATTAACTTTCAATAAATCTACTGATGAACAGGACTTCAGTATTTTAATTACCGCAATGAGTTCATCTAGCTGTCTGAGGTACGCATCGTGCGAGACGGACGTATACCAGGTGGCAGAACAACGATACACAGTCTGGTACCAGGCACATGCATTAGATGGAAATGTACACAATATGGTGATAGGTTTTGATAAAAATAGCGAATTGTCTTGCATGTGGATCCCTGTTCGAAATTCCTTCAAGTCCAGGAACGCAGTCCAATCAGACGGTCTCTGATTAAGGTTGTTCCCAAGTATTTAGATGAACCCCAAGTCACCTTAGCCGAATTATCTTTTAAACTATAAAAATCAACTATCACTTAGCCATGATATTCCCCCACTCTTCTTGCTTAGTTCGTCGAGCGAAAATCTGACCTACGCGATCGACATAGGTGTACAAAGTGTCACTTACCTACCCAGCCAGGGTTTGCAGTCTTATTTCTCAACATAACATTTAGACTGGGATGTCTATATGTGATTGCCAACTAAAAGAGAAGAAAGACCACCCACGAATTCAAAATCGTATGTAACTCTGGCGATTCTCATGCTATACAACGACAGAAAAAACTTGAAAAGGTTGAGATTGTAATGATCGGTGAAACATCCTCTTGGGAATCAGTTTCACAAAGCAGGGGTTTGTGGGAAAAGATGTTCGATTGGAACTTACGTCTTACTAATGGAATTCGAGATGAATGAGGGTGGTTCACTACAATGGGCGTGGTATTGCGGGCCCTAGCTAAGACATGTACTTCGTGTGAACTCTTTTCATGGAAATAGCGATAGAGCAGCGAGATACTTGCGATGTATCGTCTGTGAGAAAAGGGGCTGAAGCGTGGAAAATAATTCATCACCCTAAAGGACGCGGAGACGCTTTTGAACTCTATCAAGATTGCCCATATATGGCAGCAGTACTTTATTTCCGGTTGCTATGGCGGAGCCAACTAAGGGAGATAACCGTACGGCCTTGATCGGGGAGTTTGGCCTACGATTACCAAAAATAAAGGTTTAAATAAGAACAATATCTGATCTTTAACTTGTTTATTTCGTTATAACAGCAGTTATAACAGCGGTCTGATCAGGACATCAGGAGGAGTAAGGTACTTACTGGAGGGGTACAGGGAACAGACCATTTTTTCAAGTAAGCGATTGATCATATGTATGCGTCCCACTTGAGGTTTGGGTTGAGTTTAAGTCCCAGTAGTCGCTCAAGACATGGAAACTCCCCGAGGGAAAATTCATTCATCGTGATCCGCGAGGCATCATTGCCCAAATATTACTTGCTGGGGCTGGAAGTCGTTATAAAAGAAAATGTCACCCAGGAGAAAAAGACAGAAGGGAGCTATATTACGGCGCTGGGAAAGCCGAGACGCCATGTAAGGACCACTTTTTGGGGATTTTATCAAGAATTTTTAAATATACAGCAGGAGCACCGGCTCATATGTGACAGCAATATTCAAAGCATGGACAAATGGTAGACATATAGATATGCAACATAGATCCAGGAGAGAAAAATTGTCTCACCTCAAACAGCGAAACAACTTTCTTAGTTGCAGGCCTAGCAACAGTTTCAGTATAATTTTCGTTTTATATTTACAAGATCAGAGAAATAATATTGCGCTGTCGTTGCTTCATATATTTTTGTAATTTTGTAAATATAAAATTAAACTTTTTGTTATGGGATCCTCCCCTTTTGCATATAAGTGGACTCGACCAGAGTGTTACTGGGACTGTTGCCGTTAAATACCCAGAGTCAGTCAGAATATATAGAGAGAGTAAGCACAGATTGTGATTGAGTTGGAGGTAGAGTAATAGTGTGAGGTAACCGTTTGTAGAAGTCAGTTACAAGCACGTAGACTCTAAGGAAGTCCTACTTCGAGATTGTATGTGTGTGTGTGTGTGTATATATATATATATATATATATATATATATATATATATATATAGATATAATTGTTTGAATAAAAACAGACCACTTTAAGGTTCCATGTAATAAGTTATTTCATCACAACCCCTTTAACAGGGCTCTGGATCATCAGACTTTACTTCCAAAGGTTGAAATGAAAAATGAAAAGAAATCCACACGTTTTTGATGGACCTCATCAAGCATATGTAAAATTAACGAAGTGAGGAAGTAAGGTGGGAGAGAAGATAAGATATGAGTGGGTTAGGTGTACCATTTCAATTCCTTATTCTTAACCCCCCTGTGTTGGCGCTCATGCGTGCATAGTAATATTTCTAAAAACAAAGGGAACAAAAATCACTCAATATTGTTCTTTCTATATAGTTATTTCTCTATGTATTTGCTTAGGTTTAGGTTACACATGACTATATGTATACAACTATGGCAATGTACTTGAACACTGATGCACCTGTTGATATGTACATGTATATGTTTTTATATGGAAAAAGAGGCACATCAGGTTTTTTTTTATGTGAGTGCGGAGGTGTACAATTAGATGGGTACCTATATGTTTTACCATAGATATGAGAGAGAGGATGATATATGTGTAAAAATATGGATAATTATACGATTTGGGTATCCATAATGTGATTAAATACTGATATAGTCTTCGAATGCAGGTATAAGTGGGTGTATGGGTGGACATGAGAATAGAGACATGTACGTTTGTATATATGTGTACGTGCAGATTAACGCATATGTGTATGTAGATATGCTGCATATTATGTATGTATATGCATGTATGTGTGTGTAGGTATATGTATGTATGTATGTATACATAGATATATGTGTGTGTGTGTATGTGTATATGTGTATACATATATATGTGTGTAAATGTATATGTGCGTATGTACATGGATGTATATGGATATGCAGGGGATTTTATGTGTATATATGTATATACCTAAGTATAAGTGCATGTGGAGATATGTATGTATATGTGTGGGTATGTGTTTCTCTGCAGGTGTATATGTGTAAATACGTGAATATACATATAATTTTTGGTGTGGATGTGTGTGCAGGTGTATATAAGAACTCATAGGTATATAGTGAGATATAGGTATGTGGATATAGATAGGGGCTTAGGACAGGTGTAGAAGTGTATATGAGTATGGATATATAAAAGATTTTAAAAGAAGGACCTAATTTTCTCCTAGTGACATTTTATACAAATCTCTCCTCTAATATTCTCCAATTGGAAGTGAGTTTTGGATAGCACGGAGGTAAAGTTTAAATTGGTAATTTAATTCAAATTGAAATATACTACCCCATTATTGATGATAAAATTATTTAAATTGGAATAACCGTTGATAATTGGGTACCTAAAAACAACCACGAGTTTATTTAATGAACAAAAATCAAACGAATAGATGTCAACTTAACAACCAATAAGACAAAAGTTTTTTTAAAAAAAGATTACTAAATATAAAATGGATTACTCTTTCAATGTACTGTCTATAAGTTTCTCTAATCGACTGTTTCATAGAAAATACCCAAAACTCCAACGAACTTCAATTTAAATTCTTCGTAGATTGTTTAGACACTTAGATTTACATCAAACCTTAACCTCCCAAATATGCCCTTTAAAGTAACGCGAATTAACAGCGTCTAAGAATTTGAATGAAACCTGTCCTCGTGGAATGTAATTTATTAGGCTTGCTGTAGCTTCTTCCTTTAATATCGGTCTCACCCCTTACCCATCTATATCTAGAGACAAGACGCGTTAGGCTTAAGCAACGTCTAGCCGATAGACAGTGGAGTTAAGAATAAGGAATTGAAATAGTACACCTAACCCACTCATATCTTATCTTCTCTCCAACCTTACTTCCCCACTTCGTTAATTTTACATATGCTTGATGAGGTCCATCAAAAACGTGTGAATTTCTTTTCATTTTAACTTTTGGAAGTAAAGTCTGATGATCCATAGCCCTGTTAAAGGGGTTGTCGTGAAATAACTTATTACATGGAACCTTAAAGTGGTCTGTTTTTATTCAAACATATCTGCTCTGAATCTTACATTGAACTCTCTGGATATCATCCTCCTTGGGTCTACCCATGCGGATTACCTAGTTTTGCATAAACTATATATATATATTATTGCGATTAACCGCGTTCCTGGATTTACTAACAGAATTACCCTTTGTATTATTGTGTAAATACATTTAATTTCTTATCTTTAATTCTTGCGTTTGTCATTCATTGGAGACCGAATTTCATCTCGGAATCCACAACAAATTGGCGACGAAGATTCGAACTCACGCGGAAAAGAAATGATCATCAAAAGAAAAATCTTCCCTCGTCGTCCAACAAGCAAATTGGCAGACACACGGAAAGAAAAAACAACAAATTCACGCCGAGCGATTCGAACTCACACAAGAAGAAATAGAAAAATCCATCCCTCGTCCACAACAAATTAGCGACAAAGAGTTACGAGGAGTAAAAAAATACGTAAAATTGAGTTATCATGGAAGATTTTAAAAATATTTTGGTAGAACAGATAAAATACCAAAATGATCAACAATTACAGCTACAAGAACGAATGGAAGAAAAATGGCAAAAGCAATTATTACAAACGCAAAAGAAAAATCAAGAAAGACAAACAGAGCTCCAGGAACTAATATTGAAAGTAGCGGGCAACAAGCAATTTGATATTGAAAAAGAAGCAACATTTTCGCAAGACGCAGTGTGGAATACCATAGAGATTTTCAAATATTTTCTAGATGAGGACGAAAATTTTGGAGATTACTTCAGAAGACATGAAGATATCTTTAACATAGACTGTCAAAATTAGATAGAAGCAAAAAAGCTACGTCTATTGCTTAGAAAATTAGGAACTGAAGAATATACAAAGTTCGTGGATTATATCTTGCCAAAAAAGACGAACGAATTAACATTTGACGAAGCAGTGACATGTCTTAAAGAACTCTTCATCCCGAAAACATCACTCTTCCATAGGAGGTGGAAATGCCTTAATCTGGTAAAGGGCGATAATGAGGATTATTCCACGTTTGCCGCAATCGTAAATAAACATTGTGACGACTTCAAACTAGCGGAATTAACCCCGGACAATTTTAAATGCCTCATCTTTGTTCAAGGGCTAGTTTCTACAAAAGATAGCGAAATGCGCAGAAGCATGCTTGCAAAACTACAAAATGAACCGGGTCTAACATTACAGCAATTATCGGAAGATTGCCAGAGATGTTTAAGTATAAAGAAAGACGCAAAGGACATTGACGTTCAGCTGTTTCTCACATACGTATGTTAAACAAAAGTTTACGTTCTTCACCCTCCCGGGAAAGAAAACTAAAATTTTACGACAATGAAAAAAAGATTCCCACCCTCCCCGGAAAGTAAAAGAAAATTTTATGATAAGAGGAAAAGTACAACATGCAGGAAAAATTATGACGAATATCGAAACAAATATAAGCCCCCGCCCCATCAGCATGTTATCGATGTGGAGGACTACATTGGAACAAGGATTGAATGTGGAAAAAAGGGCCACAAGGCATCCCAATGTAGAAATAGAAAAGATACTAATAGAATAAGAGTTACAAGGATGAATAATGATGACAACGCCAACGGAAGGAAATTTGTCGAACTGGAAATTTTAAATAAAAAGATTAAATTACAACTGAATTCGGGTTCCGACCTCACGATAATCAACTTGCAGACATGGAAAAAACTCAAAAGACCTACACACAAAAAATTGTCAAGTTGGTTACAGGCAAACGAATAAACTTTGAGGGAGAAATAATCGTGAATGTTAAATTTCACAGCAAAACAAAAAAACTTAAGATATACGTCATGAAAGATACTGAAAATTTAGTAGGTATCGACTGGATGCAGAAATTCAACGTTTGGGACCTACCTATCAACTCTTTTTGCAAAAAGTTAGAGGTTGAACCATCAGATACTATAAAATTGAAGGAAGAATTATATAATCAATTTCCTGAGGTATTTTCAAGCGGGTTGGGACGATGCAACAAATTTAAGGCCAAAATAGAATTAAAAGAAAACGTCCAACCAATTTTTAAAAAGAAGCGAAATGTACCGTTCGCTACTATAGAAAAATAGACAAAGAATTGGAGAGACTTGAACAAACTGGGATTCTATCAAAAACAGAGTTTAGCGAGTGGGCAGCGCCGGTGGTTTATGTAAAAAAGAAGTCAGGAGAAATCCGCGTATGTACAGATTTTTCGAGTGGGACTCAACAAGGCGATAAAAGACCACCATTACCCACTACCGAGCCCAGAAGAAATATTTACAAAGCTCAACGGCGGTAAGATATTTTCAAAAATAGATCTAAGTGAGGCTTATCTACAAATCCCAGTACAAGAAGAGAGTACGAAAATCCTTTGCATTAATACGCACAAAGGGTTGTACAAATTCAACAGACTACCATTCGGAGTAAAAGTTGCACCTGCAATTTTTCAGTAAACGATGGACACAATGCTCACGGGCCAGAATTTCGCGACCGCTTATCTGGATGATATTCTAATTAAGAGCGACAATGTTGAAGAGCACACGTCACACATAAAAGTTTTTCAGAAGACTTCAAGGCTTCGGGTTCAAAGTAAAAGGAGAAAATGAAATTAAATATTTAGGTCAGATAATAAATGAAAATGGCAGGAAACCGGACCCAGAGAGGGCATCGGCAATTAAAAATATGCCGGAACCAAAAAATGTTACAGAACTACAAAGTTTCCTGGGCCTAGCTAACTACTATGGCGAATTTATTGATAATATGCATAAACTGAGGTCTCCATTAAATGAGTTACTAAAAAAGGAGAATAATTGGAATTGGACAGAGGACTGTAAAAAAGCGTTCAAGGAAATAATACAGGAATTAACTTCAGAGCTAACACTGACACATTTTGATCCCGAACTCGAAATAATTATTGCAAGTGACGCGAGCTCACATGGGGTAGGTGCGTGTATTTTACACAAGATGCCGAACGGTACAAACAAACCCGTTGCACACGCATCTAGATCATTATTACCGGCGGAGAGAAACTATTCACAGATCGAAAAGGCATTAGGCATAATTTTTGCAGTAACTCGTTTTCACAGATATATTTATGGGAGAGAGTTCACGCTCCAAACGGACCACAAACCACTTCTTACGATTTTCGGTTCAAAACAGACTTTTAAGATGGGGAATTGTGTTACTAAACTACAATTTTAAACTGGAATTCTTACCATCAAAGAAAACAGGACACGCTGGCGAACTATCGCGATTAATACCTACGAAAAGCGAACCGTTAGAAGAGTCGGTAATTGCCGCATTACAAGCTGAAGATGAAATCAGTAAGGTACTATGCAATACAATAAAGGAACTACCTGTAACACTGCTAGAAATAAGACGAGAAGCAGAAAGAGACGAGTTTATTCAGGACACCAAGAAAAAATAGAAGAGATAGTGAGGAATTTAGCAGACAGTTTCTCAATCTGTGACAACATATTATTGTATAACGAGAGAGTACTAATACCAAAGTCACTACGAAGAAGGATCTTAAAAGATTTTCACTTAGGACATCCCGGAAAAAACCGGATGAAATCACTTATGAGAAGTTTTGTCTACTGGCCGAACATGGACGATGATATCACGCAAATGGTGGAAAGTTGCAAAGGTTGTGCTGCTGCGGCAAAAGTACCACCTTCTATGCAAAGGCCATGGCCTAAAGTCGACAGACCGTGGTCCAGAATACACGTGGATTACGCAGGACCCATTGAAGGTTACTACTATTTAATAACAGTAGATAGTTTCAGTAAATGGCTAGAGGTTGCCAGATTTAAACACCCGACGACAGAAAATACCATAAACTGTTTACACGAACTATTCGCAAGATTTGGCGTCGCGGATTGTTTGGTAAGTGATAACGGCACACAGTTTACCTCCAGTGACTTCAAAGAATTTTGTGAGACATATCAAGTAAAACATATCAAGATAGCTCCGTACCACCCGAGCTGAAAGATTCGTTGACACACTAAAAAGAGCGTTAAAAAAAGCCGAGGGTGTACCGACGATAAAAGCAATACAACAGTTCCTCCAAGTGTACAGAATAACACCTAACGTGAACACGCCATCGGGTCTTTCACCAGCGGAATTGATGTTTGCTCGGAGAATAAGGTCTGTGTTTGACAAATTATTGCCAAACAAAAACAAAAACCAGTATAAACCGATTGTACCCAAGAGATCATTTAAACCTGGAGAACGGGTTTATTTTAGGATGTTTAGAAACAATATGGCTTACTGGGAGCCTGGCACAATAATTAACAGATTAGGAAATCTAATGTACACAGTACAAGGAGAGAAGTTTACACATAGAAGACATATCGACCAATTACAAAAAAGACGGATTGAGTAGCCAAGCTCGTCAACTGCAGAAAATGACGATTCTTTGGATACAATCTTCAAAGCGTTTGAGATCCAAAGATTGCAGGAAGGCACAGAAATGAGAAGGTCAAACAGGAAGAGAAAATTTGTCGAACCCCTGATTATCAACCATAAGAGACAAAAATACTAACTCTCCCCAAAAAGGGATCTAAGGAGGGGGTTATGGGATCCTCCCCTTTTTCATATAAGTGGACTCGACCAGAGTGTTATTTAGACTGCTGGCGTAAAATACCCAGAGTCAGTCAGAATATAGAGAGAGGAGAGTGAACAGAGATTGTGATAGTTGGAGGTAGAGTAATAGTGTGAAGTAACCGTTTGGAGAAGTCAGTTACAAGCACGTAGACTCTAAGGAAGTCCTATTTCGAGACTATATATATATATATATATATATATATATATATATATATATATATATATATATATATATATTATTGCGACTAAGCACGTTCCTGGTTTTACTAACAGAATTACCCATTGTATTATTGTGTAAATACATTTAATTTCTTATATTTAATTCTTGCGTTTGCCATTCATTGGAGACCGAATTTCATCTCGGAATCCACAACACTTTTAAATAATGAATCTAATACCCCAATAGTGTATAACATTTTTGTTATTAAAATTCTAAAAATTGCTGAGGGAGTAGGGAAATAAACAGTAATCGCTGTAATAGAAAACAGTTCTTTTGATACATCGTTTTTTTGTGGTTACGAAAGTTAAACTTTGCCGAAGTTTTTTTTTTTTTAAGGTATTTTTTCATCCAGTACAAAGCCTAAAAGTTACTTATGGTTGACGGTACTGAATGAAGTTGATATATGGGAGCAAGAGGAGATCCGAAACTGCAGAAAACATTCTTACCTCATCGATGATAACTCGCCGGTTTGCCATTACCATCTCACGAGCTTGTTGAATCTTCTCGTCAGTAGTGGAAATTCTACGGGCATCCTGCTCCTTCTCGATGCGTCACGCTTTCCAGCCATTTTAAATTTCTCAGTCGACTCATACACACTTCGATGCGGCACTGCACTGCACTGTCGCCATATTGTGTTAAAAGCCTCCGATGAATTTCAGCCGTTGACACACCTTCCGACCAGAGAAACGGGATCACTGTTCTTTGTCCCCCTTTCTACCTTGGTGCACACTGCTAGCGGAGCGGTCATGTTTACATTGTAACAGCGACAAGAAAAGAGGCGCGATGAAACTCAAACTTCGATCACGGGACCAGCGGCACGGATTTAGGAATCGGAGAGTCGAGTTCGAATTCCAGTCGGATCCTTTACATTTACTTACGTGCTAATCCCCTTGAGAAAGGTATGAGTCCTCTTCTTTCCACGAGTTATGGGTAAATAAAGGACACTGGATTATATAGCCTTGGGTAGCAACCGGTCTAGAAGGAAAAATGAATTCAAAATCGGCGTGGAGCGGGTTGGGCTCCGTCAAGCCATGTCACCCAAGAAACACTCAAACTTCGATCACGTGACCACAATAGAACCAACTCTAAGCACGCATGTGCAGAAGGCAGTGTGATAAACCTAAAGATATGTCATGACGAATGAGCGGATAATTTTTGACTTACTCTCGTATGTTTAACTAAATATTAATTCTCTGTGAGTTTTGTTCCAGCTTAGTAAATGTTTCTACCTGAGACATTAGATTGATTCCTGCTTGCCTGAGACTTTTTTTGATTTGTTTTTTATGATTTGTTTTTTATGGCTTATCAATCTTTTGCAAATTAGACTGTAAATTTGTTTTGAAGATAATCATGATTTACTGGGACAAGTCCTACTGATTAACCCATAGGAGGAGGAGGAGATTCATACCTTTGCCAAGAGGATTTGCGCATATGTAAATATAACAAACCTCACTGGAATTGGAACTCGGCATTCCGATTTTCAGTTCCGAACTGTTATCCATTACACCACCCGCACGTCCAAGATTAAAGCCCCCTGGTATTCCCAAACAGTCACTAGGTACTGACCAGGCTTGACGTTGCTTACGTTCGGTTATTGTAGGAGAATAAGTGTTCCTGATACATTACGCTGCTTATTCTCACTCCAAAATCGAAATGCACTTTAGTCCTGAATAACAGCAGCTGCGCGACGGAGCATGAAGTTTTCGAGGTTCTGGGCGTTTTCGTGTGTTTTATCCATGCAAGTATGTTCCAAGTCTGTTTCTAAATGAACTGAGATTTTTTGTAGGCGAGCTTAATTACAGGGAATTTAGTGAGCTGTACAACACCTCCCATACAAGTTTGAAGAGGTTTCATTTTGGGGGTCGGGGGAAAGGGCTAATCGTGTAATCAGCCAAGCCTTCATCTAACTAGTTTCGTGTCATTAATTTGCTGGAACGAAAGAACCTCACTGCAAAAACATTCTAAACCAGAATAGGTTCCAATAGTCTGCAAGAATATGGGGGTTTGTTACATCTCTCAAGATAGAATCCAGTTACATTCCCTTTCTCGATAAATATTTTCATGACAGTTGTTCTAATGAGACCTCCAGCTTGGTACCTCGACCATGGAAATTTAAGCGTACTACTAGTTTGACATGTAGGTAGCATCATTTTACTATTGAAATAGCTAGATGTAACCGTAAATTCTATTCTAATAGTTTCTTTTTCGCACTTCTCACCTGTTGAACTCTTTTAAGGTTTCCCTGACCCCTAGAATCTTCAAAGATCTAAATGCAACGTCAATAGCCATCTTCTGTCTTCATGAAACCTGTTGTTCTATTGTCCTTTCTCCTCCCTAAAGTCTTCTCATTCTCTTTCATTCCCAGTAACCCCTTGCGTCTTAGCGGCGTTATCGTCATCTCTCTTCCTTAAACCTGTTCTTTTATTGTCCTTTCTCCCCCATTAATTATTCTCATTCTCTTCCACTCCCAGTAACCCTTTGTATCTTAGTGACATTATCGCCTTGCCTGGGATGGCGTCCTGGGTATGACGTTAAACTGCATCCAACAGCAAGGCCTCTGATCAGGTTTTGAGGAGCGTGGAACCACCTCTTAATTGCTGGTGTTCCCAGGTCCACCTTGACCCGGGGTGGTAGCACCTGTTAGGGTCCCAGCTATGGGCAAATAGTGAAATCCTAGTTTTCCAAGTCTTACTCACGCCCTCACGGTAAACTACATCCGCGTCCTGGGTATGATGTTAAACTACATCCGCGTCCTGGGTACGGCGATAAACTACATCCAACAGCAAGGTCTCACATGTTTTCAACGTCCTGGGTATGACGGTAAACTACATCCGCGTCCTGGGCATGACGGTAAACTACATCCGCGTCCACGTCCTGGGTATGACGGTAAACTACATCCGCGTCCTGGGTACGGCGATAAACTGCATCCAACAGCTAGGTCTCACATAATGTTTTCAGAAAAATAATGTTGCCAGCTCAAAGTTTTTGAAACAATAATGTTGCCAGATATTCGTTTTTTTTTTGTTTTTTTTTTAAACAATAATGTTGCCAGCTATATATATTTTATTCCATACAAAATAGGCATTTAAAATTCATATAAACTGGATTTGGCATTAAATAACCCACAGTGGTTGATATGCCATAAAACCCAAACAAACAAACAAACAAACAAATTGTCTGGGATGAAATTATTAAACAAAAAAATAGTGGTCCTTAAAAACTTCAGCAAAACAGATCCCACGCCTTTTAGGAGTTTCTACCATCTTGCACACGCATTGTGAGTTGGTTCCTGGCTTCATATGATGCCCTCCACAAATTCGATTGTCTCCCCCAAAAGAGTAGAAACATGAGTCACCTGACCAGGTAAAAGATACAAGTGCAATGGCAATGATCTTTGACTCACCTGAGGTGGAGTACCCGATACTCTAGTGTAAAAAATGTTACCAAACAGGAAATATCTGTTTTTAATAGTCTCGCAAAAGACCCTAAATAGGAGAGCACCTTATGAAAATTGAATTAATTACAGTAACAATAGAATAAGAAGCAAGCTGTTTACATCCGAGATGAGATAACCATTTTTTCACCGATGTATAAGTCTACCATTCGTCTGCTGTCACATTGATCTGGTGCTTCTGCTATGTATTTAGAGATTCTTGATAAAATACAAAGAAGAATGTGCAATGTTATTGGCCCTGACCTACCATCTCGCCATCACTCACATTCAGAACATAGCTTCCCTGTGCCATTTCTATATATATTTTCATGGTAATTGTTCTGATGAGCTTTCCTCTTTTGCACCTAGACTTTGCGAATTTAATCGCAGTACTAGATTGGCAGCTAGGTCTCATCATTTTGTAGTTGGAATTGTTAGATGTAATCGCAAGTTCTATGCAAACAGTTTCTTCTCTCGCATTATCACTTGTGAAACTCTCTTCCGGCTTCTTGCATTCCAGTCCAACTTTTACCTCGAAAAATTTAAACGTAATGTCAATCGTTATCTTTTGTTTTCTTAATTTGTATTATTTTATTTTTCTTGCTCCATAGTAGAGCTTTTTTTTATTTTTTATTTTTTATTCTTTCACACTCAGTAATGCCTCGTGTCATAGCGTCTTTATTGCCTTTAGTTGTGGTGAATTAAAAAAAAAAAAAAAAGGTCAACCCATGAAATTTGTCCTGAAACCAGATAAAAAGGTGACACGACATATTGTTTATTTATCACTAATTTTATTTTTTTGATAAAAGCGGGAAAATGAACAGCTGTCATAAGAGGAGTCTTAATAAATATTTTACTTATGGATGAATTATTTCAAAAATAGAACAATGCTTAAGCCTAGATTATATCTATATCTATATCTATGTTAAAATACTGGAATAAACGAGGAGGTTAGAAATTTTAAAACATTTCATAAGCAGGATTGCAAGAATAGACGAGATGGTTGGAATTTTTCATTTCAAATCTAATAAACGTGGGTGTTGGAATAAGCGAGGAGATTGGAAATTTTCAAAACTTTAATAAGCGGGGCTGCTGGAATAAACGCAGAGGTTGGAATCTTTTTAATTCTAATAAATGGGGCTGTTGGAAGAGGCGACTAGAATGGAAATTTTGTAAAATTAAAAAAAAAATCTCATCAGCGGATGTTTTGAATATTAAGTTCGTTGTCAAAATTGGAGGCTGGGTTTAGATGAGTTTAGAATTTATTTTATTTGAATGGAGGATTGGCATGTAAACATTGCAAATTATTTAAAGAGAATTAAAACATTTTTCTTTTCTATTTAAATATTTTTTACAGCATCCGCATTTGGCATCCGCTTTGGGAAAAGGCATCGACAATGTCGAAGTTTCGTACGGGTCATGCTGCATTCTCCCAAAGATTTCTGCATCATTTTTTACTTCTTTGATGTCATCGCTAATTCCTACATATGTTTGAGTTAAAAAATAAAAAAAAAATCCTTCGATGTCAACTGAAACATGTATTTTGTTTAAAAATAACCTTTATAATAATAATAATAATAATAATAATAATAATAATAATATATAGTTAAATTCCCAGAGCAATTGTGTGGACAAGACAAATTGGTATAAGATAACAATTGGGAAGAAAATCGTAGTTTTTTGCCGACGCGTTTCGTCTTCCGACTTTTTCAAGGCAAAAATGAAATTGACGAATGATAAATGATCGAAAAAGAAATTGACGATACTGAACTAATAGTCAGAAGAGAAAACAAAAAAACAACTTTTCCTACAATTTCGAAAATTACCTCCATTTTTTATATAAAAAAAAGAAATTTTAGACATTTTATATATTGGCACAAATAATACTACTGTATTTATATTAAAGTAATTTAAGAAATAAAATAATTGTTAGAGGCAGTTTGAATAAATTAAACTGGCTAAATAACACTTATTGTAAAATACGCATCTGCAAAATAAAGCCGGAAGGAAGTTTTGCACCATGAAAAAAATGCTATATATTTGTCAAAAGGCTTGCTGGCCATTAACACAGGAGACTAGGAGTGTTTGATGTCAGGTTTTCGACCTGGAGGCGCCATTAAATAGAGGAGTTAGAAACAGTTGAACATTCAGAAGTAACGTTAGTCGGGAGTACTACTTCTGAGTAACGTTAGTCGGGAGTACATCTTCTGAGTAATGTTAGTCAGGAGTACTACTTTTGAGTAATGTTGGTCGGGAGTACTACTTCTGAGTAACGTATAAACCTGAAATCTGTGACAGAGTGTTTGGTTGTGTGCCAATCGGAATTAACAGAGCAGAGAAAACCAAATAAGAAGAAATGCAAATAGAAGGAGATGCGTTTCTATTTTCATCATGCAAAATCCGAGACGCATTGAAATTGCAAAATTATGAAGGATTACACACTGTACGTAAATTTGACGCAAAGGAAGCCAGATACATGATTTACCTGGTTTCATTCTTGCCCTCCGAATATTTTTAGACGATTCGAGACCTATTTCTCACTAGTGATTTGAGGCCAGACTATAAAAAAGAAGCCAGATATATGATTTATCTGGTTTTATTCTTGCCCTCCGAATATTTTTAGACGATTCGAGATCTATTTCTCACTAGTGGTTTGAGGCCGGACTATAAAAAGGAAGCCAGATATATGATTTATCTGGTTTTATTCTTGCCCTCCGAATATTTTTAGACAATTCTAGCCCTATTTCACAGTAGTGATTTGAGACCAGACTATAAAAAGGAAGCCAGATACACGATTTACCTCTTTTTATTCCCGCCCTCCGAATGTTGAAGTACGTAACTGCACACCTGCATACGGTATCGCAAACGAGGAAACTGACACTAGTTTCACAGGACTGGGAACCTTATAAATAAATCGTTGTTATTTTGAGAAAAATAATTTTTTTTAAATTTTGATCCCGGTTCTATATTCTATCTTGTTTAAATCTTATTTTAGACGATTCAAGACCTTATCTCTTAGCAGTGATCGCCATATGAGGCGCCCATAATGAAAGAAGTTATTTAGAACACATTTTGGGTCTTGTATCACGTCGTATCAGTGATGGCCCTGATAAAACCTATTTCATATCTTAAGCGAAAGAAATAACGCCTGTGTCTCTTCTCATCGTGTCCTCAATTACACTTCTTCAGTTCTTAATCCTTCTTCCAATTACTTCTCGTGACAAATGAGATTCAATTTTGATCTGAATTATGATTGGCCCGAGTGTATCATGTGACATTTTGTATGTAGAAGCTTTATTTAAACGCAGCCATATTATTTTTTACCAGTCGAGAGATTCTCCCTGTTGCTACTACCTCACCAAAAATGATGTTTGTCGGTATTCTTGTCGTTTCATTGGCTTTGTTAGCCGGCAGGGGAGAGGCCCTCAAATGGAAACAGTGTGGTACGTATTCTTATTTGCTGGTTACCTTTTATACAGAGAGCAGCAGAAATTTTTCCCTTGTAATTGCAAGACATTATCTAGATGAAGACATCATTGCCACAAATGTCTTAATATTAGGTTGGTGCAAAAATAATGTCGTTTTCTCACATGTGAGAAAACGACATTATTTTTGCACCAACCTAATATTATGTGGGAGGTGTTTCTGCCGCACATTCGATCCTGTAAATTATACCGATATTCTGTGTGGTCCTGTATTGGAGTTAAGGTAATTTAAATATTCCTTCTGTTATATCTATCTACAAATATTTCTTACTAAGCAAGTCCCAGTAGACCTGGTTCTTATTTTCCAACGAGCATTCGTCAATCAAGCCAACTTTTATACAAAATTGCAAAATGTTTCTGGCAAATAGACAGGGGCAAACAGTCTGGGTTGGTCATGCTTAATCCTCACTGTTCAGCCTCGATAAAGTTCAAAAGCACTTACGCGGCCTTGTGGGTGATGAATTAATCTCCACACTGCAAAACTTATCCCATAGAAAAATCGTTGTCAGTCTTTCACTACCAAAGGTTACTTGGCATGTAAGCGCGAAACGCCCACTTTGAACCGGACTTGTGCCATATATCATTCGAGTCGGAATACAGATAAATCCTAATAATGAAATTACATTTCTTATGCAGTCCTAAATTTTCAGGGGCTGTCCGACCGAAGCCTTCTCAAGGGGTAGTATTTTTAGCCTCTTGTCGCATGTAGGCGAGGGACTCCTACTTTGAAGTCGGCCTTGTTCCATATTTCGTTTAAAAGGATGTGATGATCATCATTTACTTGATGTCACGCTTTTATACACAGGCCCCTACAAACAGACAGACAGGGGTCACTCAAGGTTGGGGGTTACTGAGCGAAATTTTAAGGAAGGGAGTATTCTGAGGATGAGTAGGATAGATAAAGGTCGAACCTGGACTTAAAGAGACAAAGATTGTAGTTACCAGGAAAGCATACTCTCGGGAGTTTATTCCAGAAAGTAACAGTTCCAAGGAAAAGACTATCTGGGTGAAACTTGCTTTTTATCAAAGGAATACAAAAAGAACAGGAATGGTTTGCCACCGTTAACATTGCGCGATGGGACCTGGCTGTGAAGGTCCGAGCTGATGACGGGAATTTAACTCGTCCGATCATCTACAATAGGGGATGAGCCTGAAACTTTAGGACTATTAGCTTGGTGCAAAAATAATGTCGTTTTCTCACATAGTAACATATGTGAGAAAACGACATTATTTTTGCACCAACCTAATACATAAGAAATGTAATTTTATTATTGAGATTTATCCGTATGCCGACTCGAATGGTGTATGGCACAAGGCTGAGTTTAAAGTGGGGAAAAACCCCGCGTAAATCCGAATATTCAGGTTGCAAGCTACAATATGTGATATAATTGTTTGCGAGAAATAAAATTTATATTGCTTATTCTGTCTCTTTCTCCACGATTATCTAGACTCAGGTCAGTTCTTAGGAAATTTTAGATGTAGGCAATTCGAGCATAATGGTAACGTGTGTAATGTTAAACTTCAAGATATATTTTTCAAATAAAATATTGTTTCTACATCGCTCAGAGATTATATTTTATTTCCAGATTTTGTTCCAGAGGAACCTTTAAGAATTCAGTAGAAATGAACATTTTATAACGTGTCTAAAAAAAAATCACATTTTAAACAAATCAATCTCTATTTTTCCTATAGACTCACCGAGACAGGCTAAATTAATTTCGATTTTTAATGAATTATAATATTTTTCGTCTGAATTTCTAGGATATAGTTATTATTTACGCTATTGTCCTCGTCTTTGTTTTTATCACAACGTTTCGGCCGTTGTGACCTTCCGCCTTCCTCAGGTGTATACTGATCTGGGTAACCTACAGGGAATTCATTTCTGGGACGAGGAGTTATCATTACTTACACTATTTATATTCAGACTATTGTCCTCATCTTTGTTGTTGTTATAACAACATTTCGGCCGTTGTATCCTCCGGCCTTCCTCAGGTGTATATCGATCTGAATAACCTACAGGGAATTCATTTCTGGAACGAGGAGTTATCATTATTTACACTATTTATATTCGTACTATTGTCCTCATCTTTGTTGTTGCTATCACAACGTTTCAGCCATTGTGCCATCCGGCCTTCATCAGGTGTATATCGATCTGGGTAACCTATAGGGAATTCATTTCTGGGATGAGGAGTTATCATTATTTACACTATTTATATTCAGACTATTGTCCTCAAATTTGTTGTTGTTATCACAACATTTCGGCCGTTGTGTTCCCCGGCCTTCCTCAGGTGTATATCGATCTGAATAACCTACAGGGAATTCTGAACTGAACACTTTATTTAATTTACGGGAGGTAGGCTGTTATCGTTCCACTGCCCATGTCCCGTCTAGTTCTTATTGATCGATATACACCTGAGGAAGGTCGGAGGGCACAATGGCTGAAACGTTATGATTACAACAACAAAGATGGGGACAATAGTCTGAATATAGTGTTAATAATAATTATATTTTTAGTACATCTAACTCTGGACAGAAATGAACGGATGCCCTAATTTTTTTGAGCAAGGGAAGCCTGAGGGTCTTAGCAAAGATAATACTTCTTTGGACATTGGTCTGGCGCTACACAATCATAAACAACTAACTATACCAAATAACAGACGCCACACCACTTGAATACCACCACAAGCAGTAACAAGATAAAATAATGATATAATCATAATGTTGATGTTCCACACGACGTCAATCAAAAGGTTAGGAAGGAAACCCTCATTAATTCTAGAAAATGCGATACAAGTTACAATCTTATGTCTTTTTAATTCACGTGCTTTTATTGTTCTTTCTCCTTAATAATTTTTTCCCGTATTCTATAATGCTCGGTAACGCCTTACATCTTAGTGGCTTTATTGTCTTGCTTGGAATTAAATATTATTTTATATTTAATATAAATAATAAGAATCTATCTTGCATATCTATAAGTCTACCATTCGTCCATGCTTAGAATATTGCTGCTACATATGGTCCGATGCCCCTGCTATTTACCCTGAGCTCCTTGATAAGATCCAAAGAAGAATCTGCAATATTATTTGTCCTGATCTGGCAGATCAGTTCCAGTCAGTTTCCCATCACCGTAAGGTTGCCTCCCTGTGTCTTTTCTATAAATACTTTCATGGTAATTGTTCGAATGAGCTCTTCACTATGGTACCTAAACTTTTTAAATTTAAGTGCAGTACTAGACGGGCGTTGAAATCTCATCAATTTACCGTGGAGCTGGCTAGATGTAGCCATAAGTTCTATGCTAACAAATTCTTCTTTCGCACTTCTCGCTTGTGGACCAGTTAATTTTAATCTGCAAAACTTTAAATTCAATGTTAATCTCTATCTACTGTCTACCTGATTACTCTCTTCTCTTTCTGCTCATCATTAATGTTTTTGCTCCTAATTCTTCCACGCCCTGTAACCCCTTGTGTTTTAGTGGTATTACTGCCTCTCTTGGGCAGATACAAATTACAAAAAAAAAAAAAAAATAATATTTAAGACAGGCTAACGGACCAGATCTTCCCGTTTGGCTAGCGAGATATCCGATTGTCCCCCAGCCCATCTCGGAATTGTGTCTTAATATCGACGAGCGGCTAGCGACTGGCCTCTGACTACTGACTTTCACCTACCGTCTCTTGTCTCGCCTCTACATCGAATGAATTGTTGCTCTCGCTAACGGACAACTTCCGGCCTAATGGCTCTTCTAGAATACAACATGACTATATAAGCGCACGACTAGAATTTCTTACCTTCCGTTCAAGTAGCACTGCATCCCGAAATTTATATATTTATTTACTTTTGATTTTCTTATTTTGACAGGAAGCAAAGATAACGTCTTCGTAAATAACGTGGATCTGTCGCCTCAGCCGATGAAGATGCCAGGAAACGGTTACTTGACACTTGATGTCAACATCTTGAAACAATTGAATGGTTCAGATGCAACAATCACGATTCGGCGAAGTACCTTCTTAGGATATATAAGAATACCGTGTTTATTTGAAGTTGGATCATGGTTCGTCTTGAAACATTTTTTTAAAAATTTATTCTTGTGTCTGAAATGAAATATTCTTTGAAAACTCTTCCCGACAAATGTTTTATACTTAAAGATCATTCGGATATAGTTTCTTATTCTTACAATGATGTTCAGCCTGTACAAGGCACAAGAGCAACTCGAGGTAGAAGGTTATATACTAAGAGAGACAGTTTATGGAGTTATGTGGGCAAAATAACGACTCGCATACATTTAAAACGTAAAGATTTTAGTGGTCAGGGAAACATCCTCTTGTAAATCGGTTCGAAAAAGTAGCGGTTCGGGAAAAGAAACTGCTCGATTAGATTTTATATCTTACCAATGGAATACAAAGGGGATGAAGTTGGTTCACTCGTAATTTGCATAAAATGGCAAAATAAAAGCAGCTATGCATTGAGGTGAGGGCACAAATTGAAATTTTATTCAAAGAAGGCTCCTCTCAAAGACAAATTTCCAAGAAGTTGAGGATTTCTAGACATGATAGTTTCAGCAATACTGTGAAAGAAACCTCTTGATTGCATTGCCTTTATTTTCTTAAAGGAGCCACTGCAGATTCACCAGGAAATTTGAATAAAAAATCGAGTAATTTTCACGGGCACTATTAGTTTGAATAATTTTCGATATCACTGATTCCAATTATTTCTTCATTTACATTTAGTTTATTTTTTCTTCATTTTGTTTTTGACTATATTTCTAAGAAGAGGTAGTGTAACTATTTACACTACTTACATTGTTCGGACTCTTAGCCTAGTAGATAAAAGCGTTCGTTGAACAAATCCAGAATAGAAAACTTGAAGAGTTGTGTTACAAAAAGAAACTGATATATTAAAAGAGGTATGGCACTTGGAACTAGAATAATTTACTCGAGTGGACGAAATAAAGGGTTCGGTTCGAAATTCCAATCACCTGAAGAAGACTGGAGCGTACAACGGCCGAAACGTCGTGAATATGACAATAAAGAAAGATGACGACAACAGTTCGAACAATGTAAATATTGTGTTTTTATTTACAAATGTGATACCGATTGTTCATCTTTTTTTTTTCAGTACATACAAAGATACCTGTACATTAATGAAGCGAATGATGAGCGAAAACTGGGGTGGTTTTCTGGGCCCAATCATCACTCAAATGGTGGCAGCTTTCAATGCCGTCGGCGCTCATATTGACTGTCCGGTTCCAAAACAGAGGATTTATCTGAACAAAGTTCCTTTGAAACTACCAAAGATCCCGGCTTATATGACATTCCTAGCAAGAGTGAGTATTTGCGAAACATAAAACATCTGATTCCATTTTTATTTCTTTCATAAGATTAATGAATAGCTTCTGCCATCATTCGGTTTCATAGTCTTCCACTCAGCTTCGTTTGGTACAAGGCTACACGTATATGGGCGTTCGGTAAGGATCGAACTCATTACAATAACAGTCATCAGAGAGAGTAACTTGTTGCTTCCTGTACCTCGGTAAAGCGCCCTCTGGTTTCATTTTATAAAATCGGTTTAAGCAAAGAAATACATAGCCGACATAATTGTGGCTGATTTAAGTATTTTACCCTAAACTCTCCTCAAATTAGTCGAGATTCTCATACTTCCGGTGCCATCAAACCTTTTGTCCTGACTTCGTTTTTGTACCGTTTTGAAAAAATCTGATTTTGAATGTAATGAAACCATAGAATAGATAACAGGCAAGGATTATTCGTAAATAATTCTATTTAATACAAATAAGATAGAGCTTTGCTGTTTTAATCTGATGGAGAAACATGACTGTATTAATTAGGTGCACGAGTTTAGCTCCCCTTTAATTTGAGGAGGAGATTTACTGTTTTAATTTGATAGAAGGACATTGTTATTTTATTGAGGTGAAAGTGCTTTGCTATTTTAATTTGATAGAAGGACATTGTTATTTTATTGAGATGGAAGTGCTTTACTGTTTTAATTTGATAGAAGGACATTGTTATTTTATTGAGATGGAGGAGCTTCCTACCTTTTTTCGCTTTCAACAGTTTTCCACTTTGCATACTTTTTCTTTCATAGATTTACTCAAACTTGTCGAAATAGTATATCTTTTTCTCGCTAATCACGGACCTCCACAGCTTCCAGTCTTTTGTTGAGTTCAATAATAACAAACCTTTCTTTTTGTGGTATTTGCTCCACTACCTATTTACTCAAATCTGTCAAGTAGGTTGTATCTCTTTATCTCTAATCACGGTCATCCACAGCTTCCAGTTTTTGATGATTTTAATATTTGCTCCTTTATATTCCCGCTTTGTTTTTGAGATACTTGATTCATTTGATCAAATCTGTCAAGTAGGTTATATTGCTTCCTCTCTAATCACGAGCCTTCACAGCTTCCTGTCTTTTGTCGATTTTAATAATAGAATCTTTATTTTAATTTTTGTAGTACTTGGTTTGTTTTGTTTTGTTTTACGGTATATCAACCTCAATGGGTTATTTAATGCCGACAAGATTTTTATTGCTGGTAAAAAATTTTTAAAAATTCATTGCTGTTATTAAAACCTATTTTTACACTTTCATAGTGTTTTGACCCCAGTTTTTGTGACGTTAAGAATTTGCCCAGAGCTAGGACCCTAACAGGTGTTACCACCACAAGTCAGGGTGGACCTGGGAACACCAGCAATTTAGAGGTGGTTTCACGCTCGTCAAAACCTGAGTAAAGGCCTTGCTGTCGGATGTAGTTTATCGTTTTACCCAGGACGGTGTAGTACTTGCTTTTGCAACCATTTACTCAAACGTGTCAAGTAGGTTATATTGCTTCCTCTCTAATCACGGGCCTCCACAGCTTCCTGTCTTTTGTCAATTTCAATAATATAATCTGTATTTTGTTTTTGTAGTACTTGCTTTTGCAACCATTTACTCAAACGTGTCAAGTAGGTTATATTGCTTCCTCTCTAATCACGGGCCTCCACAGCTTCCTGTCTTTTGTCGATTTCAATAATATAATCTGTATTTTGTTTTTGTAGTACTTGCTTTTGCAACCATTTACTCAAACGTGTCAAGTAGGTTATATTGCTTCCTCTATAATCACGAGCCTCCACAGTTTCCTTTTTGTTCGTCTCTATTCCCTATTTATCTTTGCGCTACTTGTACTGACAAAATCATTAAAAATCATTTTTTGTTATTTCAGGGAGATTATCGGATTGAGCTCCATACAAAAGACAAAAGAGATGGCAAAACAGTTTTATGTCTTGAATGGGATATGACCGTTGGTTAAATGTATGGAATTGGCAAATTTACAAACGATATTTCACCTCAGAATGATCTGCTTCCACCAATTTTTCGCGCAATCGTTCCTTGTTAATAATTTGACCATTCCTTACAACAAAGGATGAGTTCGTGCCAATGTTGAGGAAATAATTCCCACTAATATTCATTATAGAATTCCGTTCTTTGAAAGCATTGTTTCTTTTATTTTTTAAAAAAAAAGATTTTTTTTGTTTCTTTACTTCCAGTTATGAAACGTGACCGACAAATTTTAAGAACTCAGGACTTAATGAATGAATTTATATATATATATAAAAAAAAAGATAACATCTGTCTATGAGAGAATCGTTTGAGAAATAAATATTTTTTCTCAACAAAAATTAAAAAATTGCCTTTTCTTTTATTATTATCGATTAAATGAAATCGAAACAAATGTTCCGTTCACCTTATTTCACTTGCTTCTTTACACTCAAGGTAGGGGTGGGGGTGGCTGTCTGCCAGGGTATCTGCTTCTTACCCGATGACAAGTGAACTCCTGATAGAGTAGGATCTCTATATCAATTAAAAAATAAAAAAATAAAAACAAAAAATAGTTTTAGTAATGAAAAAGGGATAAGAACATTATAAAGTCATCTGCAAAATCTCGTTTACTCAAGTTTCAATACGAAAAGCCATTTTCAAAGCTAGAAAGACGAGTTTAAGAAATTCGCTTTCTTAAAAGAATTTAGAATCTTGCTATACATTGAAAAAGAATTGTTAGATGAAGTGGATGCAGAAACAATTACTGACAGATTCGAACAATCATCTACGAGTAATTGCTCTTAATATAGTGTGCGGCATGCGATGTTCCATTGTGATTTTGAACTACAGTGTAATCCGGATATAAGAGACCCGGATATAAGATAAACCCGGATATAAGAGAGATTTTCTCTGGTCCCAATTTAGAGCCTGTGTTAATGTATACAAAATAGACCAAACCCTGATATAAGAGAAACCCGGATATAAGATACTTAGTCTCCGGACCCGACAACTCTCTTATATCCGGGTTACACTGTATCTGTTAATGTGTAAGTTGTGCAGCAAACAATTAAAAAATATTGTCGTACCTCCTACATCTGCTCGACCTCGAAGGAAACAGCTCGTCTTGAGGAAGTGCCAAATGACAAAATGCGTCGCTGAGACGGTGGCTTCACGCATCCACTTCTAATGTTCTTCGTAGAACATTCGGACGAGTCCATTCGGACGAGTTCCCGCTCGAAACCAGGATTCTATTTGTTTGTTTTTTTTTATTCACGGATACAGGACAGGTACGCTGTTTCATCTCGTATCCAAGAATTGAATTTCTTCTTTGCCGATCGCTTCCTTTATAATGATGGCGCTGATGGCTAAATTTGCTGCCAACTTTCAGGTTCCGGACGAGAAGCTTTCAGTTTCACCAAAACCTGCTACTTTCATCCATTCCTTATCACCATTTGGCTTTGCAAGATTTAGTTGGATGTGAAAGAAAATCAGGGTAGAAGAAAGTGCTGATGGTCAGAATTTGTTTAAGGTAGACCTCAACTAGGCAAGAAGTGACCCACACAAATGATTTCATGACCTTCCCTCTGCGGCACATATGGAATGTACACTGTAATTACTAAGAAATTCACATTTTTCCACAAACATTTCAATTTTATCCTTTTCTCCATACACAATTTTTGAAAATTTTATTTATTCCTTATGAAAATTAAATAACATTGTAGTTATGTTTTCGCCCTCCTTCTCACCTGTCAAACAAAATCTTTAAACCCAGTCGGACACTCTTTACGCTTAATGAGATGTAGGAATATTTCAATTTCTTAAAGGAAGCAAGGATATTTTTTTAAATCACTTTACTCCAAGCAAGGCGATAATGCCACTAAGACGCAAGGGATTACAGGTGTGAAATAGAGTTAGAAGACTTTACGGAGGAGAAAGGATAATAAAAGAATACTCAAGAAACATTACTAAAGAGTGAGAACAATGGAAGAGTAATCAGGAAGTCAGTAGATAACGATTGACATTGCATTTGAATATTTGAAGATTAAAGTTGGCTGGAAAGCATGGAGCCGGAAGAGAGTTCCACAAGCGAGAGGTGTGAGAAAAGAAACTGTTAACATAGAACTTATGGTTACATCTATCCAATTCAACTGTGAATTGATGAGACCTTGTCGCCAATCTAGTACTGCGCTTAAATTCATGAAGTCTAGGCGCCATAGCGAAGAGTGATATTTATTTGTAATTATTTACAAAATGTGGCACAAGGCCAGAATAGAAAATGGTGAAAGGGACTGTCTTCATTTGTTTTAACTTTAAACTTAGCTAGCCACAAACACTGACCCAAACAGACAACAGTATACCTTACACCAAAACGCATTCTTACTTTTCTTACTACATCCACCATAATACCACATTGTCTCTATGAAAGTCCTAACTAGCCCCCATATGTACCATTCATTGTCTGTGGTGGGGATTAAAACAACAATTTAAAATCTAGCCCTAATGAGTATTTAGAATATGATGACAAAACTATAACGAAGAGTTCATCCGAACAATTACGATGAAAGTATTTATAGAAAAGGCAGAGGGAGGCTACATTACGTAAGTGGTAAAGTGACAGAAGCCGAGATGCCAGGTGTGGACTAATAACATTGCTGGTTCTTTTGATTTTCTCTTGAATCTCTAAATATATGGCAGGAGCATCAGACCTTTTGTGGCAGTAATATTCGAATCGTGGACGAATGGTAGACTTATAGATATGTAAGATAGATTCAGGTGATAAGGAATTGTCTAGAACGATAAACTGAACCAAATTTCTTAGCAGCAGAGCTAACAATGGATTCAATATAATCTTTCTCTTTTATGTCAGCCAAGAATATAGATCCGAGAAGATCTCTATTTGGATTTTACTTCTAAGTTGTCTTGACGGCGCTAATCCTACTCACAACGACAAAAAAGATTACATGTTGAAGTTGAGACTTGAAACTTGTCAGTTGAAGTTGTA
>OZ010602.1:89384397-89394397 GCA_963932145.1 Acanthosepion lycidas | reverse complement strand
ATTGACCTTCTAATATATCACCCGGTTCACCCCACTCTTTTGAACAGGAGTAGAGATTTATCCCTTGTTTTCTGTTTAGGGTTGTCTTTGAGGTTCATTTTAAACTCTACTTCAATCCTATACTTCTAACGTCTCCGCCTAAACTCTAATATTGTATTTAATATTTTTTCCCTTCCATGTAAGTTAGATTCGCCTATCATCCGGTTAACACTACGGTCTTTTAAACAAGAGTAGAGGTTTTTCCTGTTTCTGATTGGGTTTTCTAAAATCTCTTTCATTCTCAGTAGCTTCATGCGTCTTAGTGGCATTATTCGCGAATTGACCATAAAATGAGTACCGATGACGTATAGAAAATTGTGAGTCACGTGATCACATGTGCAGTGGTGCACATGTTTCCAAGGTAAGTTCATGGATAGTTAGTTTGCTTCTGTTATGTGTCGCGATCATTTTTGCAATAAAAAGACGTTATGTCAATTGCTGGGAAAAACAATCACTATTTCTTCTTCTGTGTGCCGTCTCTCCTGAAGGCACCGGAAATAATGGCTCTCCAAAATTTCCTGTCCTTTGTAGCCCTTAATAAAGTTTTTCATTTTGCTATCTCTCATAATCCTTGTTTTGCGAAACATTTGCACAAGCTCGTTAGATAGGCTATTCGCCGTTTTCCTTTTTTCCTCTCGCCTTCAATATGTCCTGTGAGTGCCAAATTTTCCAAGCCTTCCTTCCTCATTGTCCCAGAATCTTCAATTAAATGTTTTTGCTGCTAGTTATAAGCGTCCTTTTTGTTTCCATTTTCTCTAAAACCTCATCGTTGGTATTTTCAGCATCCTTCTTTAGAACCATATTTCTGTTGCCTGAAGTCTCTTCTTCATTTGTGAAGAGATTTTCCAGCTTTCACCGCCATAGAGGAAGATTGATATTACGTAACAGTTCACTACTCTTTGTTTCTAATGATATTTTCTTTTTTTCTTTATACTTTGCTTAGCTTTTGGGAGGCATCTTTCGCTATTCCAAGGCTACTTCAGATATCAGTGTTGCATTTTCCGTCCTCTGTTAAAACACTTCCAAGATATTTAACAAACTAAAAGATATTCCTATGGAAATGGTCAGGTGGAAGGACTAGACTGAAAATTGGTAAAAAATTTTGGAAATATGGTTTTTTTTTTCCAGGAAAGTTATTTAATTTGTTAATTCTATTTCCAAAAACGCCCGGATAAAATAGTGAAGAACATTAACGCAACGGATAAACTTTTAATGAAATCTGACAAAACAGGAAATTTATATAAATTAGCGGCAAGGGACTACAACGATCTAATCAATAAGGATTTACATAAGAACTATCAAAAAGAAAATAATAATTACCTCAACATGGTGGAGAATATTAACATTAGCAGTAAAAAAATCACAGATAAACTAAAGATTAGTGATAGTCTAGGTAAACTAGCTGACAAAGAATGCTATATTACCATAAAAGACCAAAAACCAGATTTCGAAGCTAATCCAGCTACAAGGATAATAAACCTAACAAGACCTGAGATCGGCAAAATAAGTAAAAAGAAATCCTAGAAAGGGTTATTCAACAAATTAAAGAAAAAATAGGGTTGAAACTTTGGATTAATACCAAAGAAGTAACAAACTGGTTTACTGATATCAAAGATAAAGCAAACTGTACACTAATGCAGTTTGATATTGAAAATGTCTATCAATCAATATCAAAAGAACTGTTCAAAAATCGGTACTGATACATAAAGGTGAGCAATGGATAAAGAATTCTTATGACCACTTTGACATCACAATGGAATCATTAGACTCAGCTGAGTCTTCTGACCTTATTTTATATTATACAATCTCACAGCGTATCGTGAAATTAATATAACTGACATTGGTTTATAGAGAGACAATGGTCTCATGGTTATAAAGAACTCCACTAACTTTAAAATCGATAAAATTAGAAAGATATTATGTAAAGAATTTAAAAGTCTGAACTTAAAAATTACGGTAAGCACTAAATTAAAAGAAGTTAACTTCCTTGATATAACATTTAATGAAAAATGTATACATACTTTATAAAAAACCCAATACTAATCCTTTGTATATACACTCTAAATCTAATCATCCTCCATCTATAATTAAGCATATACCTTTATCTATCGAAAAAAGAATAAGTACAAATTTAGCAAATGAGATTTTCTATGAACATATTAATTTCTATAATAAAGCTCTAAAAGATAGTGGCTACAAAAGCCAAAAACTAACTTACATAAAAAATGAAAATGGAAAAGCATAGGAAAAACAGAAGTACAAAAATTATTTGGTAAAGAATAATTTAGGATAAAAATTTCTTGCATTAATCGTTAAACATTTTCCTAAAGAAAGTAACCTCTGTACTATTTTCAATAAAAATACCCTTAAATTAAGTTACAGCTGTACTGAAAACTTAGAAAAAATTACTAAGAAACATAATGATATTATCTTGAATAAACACTTAGACCAAGACCAAAGAAATTTAGATAGTATAAAAATAAAAAAAAGATGGAAGATAAACAAAAATTATATAACTGCAGAAATCATCATAACTGTCATCTACAAAATAAATGTTGCACGGAATAATTAGTATACCAATGCAATATCTCATCTATTGAGAAACCCGAAAACTTAAAAATCTATATAGGTTGCACAAGCCATGAGTTCAAAAAAAGATTCAATCAACATCAAAGTTCATTTAGGATAAATAAATACCGAAATCAGATGTCTCTATCGAAATATTTCTGGCACTTAAAAGAAACCAATAAAACACCTACAGTAAAATGAAAATTAATAAGAAAAGTTAGACTATGTAGGTCATTAAATGACCCATGTCCTTTGTGCATACATGAGAAACTATATAATACTAGGTTTATAAAAAATAAAAATTTACTGAATCAAAGAACTGTGACACTATTTACGTCGCTAAAGAAAGAAAAAAAAAGAAAGGCGAGAATTAAATTTAGATGATAAGAAGCCATCACGAAAAGGACACTAAGCGGTGTTATTTTTCTGACAAGGAAAAGTGGTAAGATTTTTATTTCCATTGTCGAGAAAGTAAAACACAGAATTTAATCTGATTTATGTTACGGGGCGGAGAGTAAGATATGTCCAATCTGCCCATGGCAATGGTAAAGGGAATTTTCAAGTTGGACAAGTTACCTCCCGCAGAATTCTAAAGAGATAAAAATAAAAATTAATTAAGCACGCACTTTCCGAGAAAAACAAAAGTGTCCGCTGACCACCATGAAGGAAAGGTTAAGCCTTTGTCTATATGCAGAATATCATTGAGAGGAGCATCTGTTCATCGTCAGGGATGGCTATGATAGCGAAACTATTTTATCGGATCAGTAATTGGCACCAAGAATGCAAATACGTCCAAATGGCCACCCACTTGATGTTGGCGAAAATCTGATTGACGAATTCCAGGTGATTCGGTTAAGATAAGAGTCTAGGGTGTGAGGTCTCCTCGAAGAAAAGAAAGGAAGAAAAAAAAAAGGTAATTTTTTTTTTCTTTGAGCGAGATTTTTACACCGAGGCAAGTCTGGCCACACCCACGCTGCTGAGCGCCCATTGGCTAAATGGTGGCATGAGCATAAGGCGGAGGTAATCATGTAAAGAAGGAGTGGAGGCTTGTTGCGCCCCCCTGAAGGGATAGGTGTGAGATGCCACTGTGAGAGAGAGGGGAAACCCGTTGACACCCTCTGAGGGCATGGTGAGATACCAATATGAGAACAGAAGAAGGTGGGAAGACGAAAGACTTCCAAAAATGGAAAATAATAAAATTTTCCTCACCGAAAACAAAGTGGATTGTGGGTTTAGAATTATCAAGGAACCTCAAACCCCGACAAGCCAACCCCGGTTTTGGTCGGCGTCCATATAAGCAGAGTCGCAGCGAGTTAAGTTCAGTTCGAGTTCGAGTTCCAGTTAAGTTCGCAGTGAAGTTCGCAGCTGAGTTGAATTGAGTTGGGCTCGCCTCGCAGAACAGCTGACTGAAAGATATCCACGCAATTCCGAACTCAACTTCTAGTCAAGAACAATTTATTTTTGAAGAACGACTTAGACTCATACCACCAAAACAAGTTTTACGAATATCGCCTGAAGATACACCAAGAACCAGTTTCTTAAAGAACAAACAACTTAAGATGTTATGACTCGCCTAACAAACACAAAGTGTCACGAATCCATATAGCGGGTTGGGAAGTAGACGCAGTCCTGTATTCAGCAACCATATATAAAATATTGTTATCCTTTTTTTAACACATTTGAAATTTTCGAGTTGTTATTTTCTTTTCTTTGATATATACTTGTGCGATATCGCCCTTGTTCGAACTCGACTTGCATTACGGCCCGGCGACTGATTGATTTCGTCTGCCTAAGATCAATTCACAACGTGGGTAGGTTAGACTGGAAATCAAAGCATTTACTTCGGTAACCAGACGTTGGAAGCGAGCTGTGAACGACAAGGCTGATACCGAATCTAACCAGATTCCCATCCGAATCACAGAAAGGTTAGAACGTCACATTTGGTGCCGCGACCAATACTAAGCAAGTTGGTCGTCACAGGACAGGATAGCACGACGGACGTAGCCAGGCAGACGTCACATTTGGCGCAGCGACACCGGGGGGACGTCACAGAACTGAAATAGCTATTCTTTGCCGACATTGTCAAAAATTTTTCTTAAATAGTGTTAAAAAACAACTATCTTATACATACTTATATTTGACATTTAATAATAATTTTTAAATAATTTAAGTAATTCTATTACATTTATTTGTGTTAAAAAGAAGTATAGATTATTAGTAATTCAAATTAAAAATGATATTTTAAAATTGTAGTTCAGTAAAACGTATTCTAATCCAAACACTCCTTTTAGAAAGAAACTTTATGTATACAAATACAAATGTAACGGAAAAAAATGCCGAAAAACTTTTTGTCGTTGATAAAAACCAGACGACATGCGTTGAACGGATGTCATAATTCGTTGAAAAAGGTACCCCTACCCTAACTAGATTAAACCTCTTTTCGAAAGTAACTATGATACAATAGTCGGTAGTATAAATGAACACGCTACCACCCCTTTTTAAAATGACTGGATTTCTCCGTATCCTTGAAAACAAGTCTTATGAATGTATGTGCTTATAAAACTCAGTAAATATAAAAAGTTATTCCAAAATTTGCTTGAAAATTAAACAGAACTAGGGTCTTTAATTTAATTCTATAATTGAATTTGAAGTTTTTAGGTTCAGTTTTTGAAATATGGTAATTCCTATGTAGCTATGGAACCATATTTTTAAATCGGTTAATTTATAATATTATGCTCTGTAAATTTACATTGAGCACTGTTTTGTAAAAATAAAAATATTAATAATAACACCGGATTATATATCTTAGTGTTCTTTCTTTTATTATATATATATATATATATATATATATATATATATATATATATATATATATATATATATATATATGCTGTAAACTTGTTTAAATAGTTTCTGGATTATTCTATTTACATGCGGGCTATTGTCCTCATCTTCGAGAAAATATCCTAGTTGATTAAAGCGTTTGTTCTTGAATTCGGAGACATAGTAAACGTCAGTTCAATCCCTGGGTAGGGCAGTGTGAACTCAATGGAAACAGGAAGATCATTAACTAAGCCGTACTAAAAATAAGAAATAGACGATATATCCCGAGACATGGAAACAGCCCAGCTCTATCTAGATTAAATAAAACGTTATGTCTAGAATTCCTTTTAGGTTACCATGGTCGATATATACCCCATGAAGGCCGGAGGGTGCAACGGCCGAAAAGTTGTTATAGCAACAAACATGCTGAGGAGCATATTCCGCGTGTAAATGATTGTTTCAATAGTTTTTTTTCCCACTCTGGGCATTTTGCAGAACTTTTTCCTAATATATATTGTTTTTTCCGCAAAATTACCATGACAAAAGTGCAATTTCAAAACGCATTTGGTAAATAGCCAATGGCAAATTTCCAAATACGGACTTTTCTTTATCAGTTGTAATATGAGTGCTTCCTCTTTTTCAAAAATTGAATTTACTTTTCTCTTCTATTTTGTTTCTTATAAGGTCAGTTCTTATAGGTGAGATAGCTGAGTAAAATTTTAATATTTTTAAACTCAAATATATATATATATATATATATATATATATATATATATATATATATATATATATATAAAATATGAAACAGTACGGGTAATCCCAAGGAGGATGAAATCCTGAGAGCTCAATGTAAATCCAGAGCTAATATTTAAAAGAAAAACAGACCACTTTAAGGTACCATTATATTAATTTATTTCACCAGAGTCCTTCCGATGAAATAAATTATTATAATGGAACTTTAATATATATATATATATATATATATATATATATATATATATATATATATATATATATATATATATATATATATATGAAATGCAACAACTGGCCGATATCTTTGCATGAAAATAACTGTTTTATTTGCAGATTTTATTATATTCGTGTTTTTATCGGTTCCATAGAAACAAAAAATGAAATTTAAAAAAAAATGTATGGCTCTATTTTTATAAAGTCGCTGGGATAAGTTAAATGAGTTTAGAGTTTTGATTAATTCAAATATTTTTAACTTGTAAAGCTCTAGACAACAATAAGTAACAAACGGTCTTATTTTAATTATTAATTAATTAATGTCGGCACATCGTCAAGTGGCAACGAGTACATTTTAACAGAGTTACTGAGTATATGTTGAAACATGTTTACATTTGTAATATTAACAAACCCATATCTATCTATCTATCTATCTATCTATCTATCTATCTATATCAGTCTGTTCATATCTATCAATCTATCTATCTATCTATCTATCTATCTATCTATCTATATCAGTCTGTTCATATCTATCTATCTATCTATCTATCTATCTATCTATCTCAGTCTGTTCATATCTATCTATCTATCTATATATCTATCTATTTTTATCTCAGTCTGTTCGTAATTATCTATCTCAGTCTGATTGATCTATCTAAATCGGTATGTTCATATCTATCTATCTATCTATCTATCTATCTATCTATCTATCTATCTATCTATCTATCTATCTATCTATCTCAGTCTGTTCATATCTATCTATCTATCTATATATCTATCTATTTTTATCTCAGTCTGTTCGTAATTATCTATCTCAGTCTGATTGATCTATCTAAATCGGTATGTTCATATCTATCTATCTATCTATCTATCTATCTATCTATCTATCTATCTATCTCAGTCTGTTCATATCTATCTATCTATCTATCTATCTATATCAGTCTGTTCATATCTATCTATCTATCTATCTATCTATCTATCTATCTATCTATCTCAGTCTGTTCTTATCTATCTATCTCGTTCTGTTCGTATGTATCGATCTCGGTTTGTTCATATCTATTTATCTATCTATCTATCTATCTATCTATCTATCTATCTATCTATCTATCTATCTATCTATCTATCTATCTCAGTCTGTTCATATCTATCTATCTATCTATCTATCTATCTATCTATCTATCTATCTATCTATCTATCTCAGTCTATTCTTATCTATCTATCTCGTTCTGTTCGTATGTATCGATCTCGGTTTGTTCATATCTATCTATCTATCTATCTATCTATCTATCTATCTATCTATCTATCTATCTATCTATGTGTAATAAGGAACAGAACTAAAGAAGTATCTCGGCGAAAGTTTTAACCGGGCTAAGAGCAAATAAGAATACAAGGAATAGAATTAAAAGTGTACACACACACACACACACACACACACACACACACACATAAACACACACAGACATATATATATATATATATATATATATATATATATATATATATATAATGGACTCTCCTCGTCGGTTTAGACGTATGAGAATCTGCCAGCTTATTGATTCAGTTATGAAATTTTGTGCGATAATCTTAAGTGGCATTTACGACCCGCTAGTGATTTACAAAGGAGGTCACATATGGAGCAAGTGTGAGGATTGTGAAATGAGATCACCGTTAGATTGGTTGACCTTTTAGATCTTGCTCTCACTTCTTGAAGATGATTCAGACAAGTAGGTTGAAAATTGCTGAGTCCAGTAAAACACGTTGATCTCCATTCTACCCGCTCCAAAGCTAAGCGCTCAAGGGTGTTATGTGGTATATTGACTGCTGACAATTTACTTTTCAGCTTGTCTTTGTATCTTAGCCATGGGCGTCCTACATTCCTGTGGCCCTGATCTAACTGTCTGTACATTAGGATCTTGGGTATCCTGTCACCAGCCATTCTCAAGACATGACCAGTCCACCATAACTGATACTGTATGATAAAAGCCTCGATTCCTCCAATATTACACCTGTTAAACAGGTCTACGTTAGATGTCCTATCTTGAAGCTTAACTCCACAGATTGCACTCAGACAGCTTTTATGGAAAACATCTAGCTGGCGTATATGGTACATGTATGGAGTCCACGACTCTGAGCCATACAAAAGGATGGTAAGTACAACAGCTCTGTAAAGTCGAATTTTCGCATCCAGTCGAATAACCCGCTCATTCCACAAGCGATGGCGAAGTTTGCTGAAAGCACTGGTAGCCTTAGCAATAAGATGTATGATTTCATTATCTAAAGTTCCACTGTAATTGACTTTGCTATCAAGATATATATATATATATATGATGATATTTAATATAATTTATATCATATATATTGAAATGGATAAAATTCTGTACTGTTTTTCGACCGTTTTTTTTTTTTTTAGCTTTCACAGTTAAATTTTTATTTCTGATGCAAACTCAGTCCATACCCGGGGTCGATATGACAGACGACTTATATTTTCATCTGCTGAAATAATCTTATTCCCCATATGATGTGATTTGGGCTTTTATTGTTTATTAATTATATTGCTCTGTAATAATAAATACATTGAGCTCTTTTCGTGGATCAGTTTTAATATTCTATATTACCAATTATATACCAATGGATTTATTACCTTTACTATATATATATATATATATATATATATATATATGAAGAAATATACTCTTAACGTGTGCGTCTAGCATGAAACAGCCTGTCGCCTCTAAGTGTAGACTTCAATGTTCACTTATATATATATATATATATATATATATATATATATATATATATATATATATATATATTTGTGTGTGTGTGTGTGTCACTCACTCATTTCTCCTAAAAATGATCATCCTCCGGAATGTACAGCATGTCAGGGGGCATGTACTGTAAAACATATTCTAAACGATTGTAGTGACCTTTGCCCCTCTGTATGTCAAAGATTTTATGACATTTTTAGAGGACTCTTTCAAGATAACAAAAGTAGAGACTAGACTTGTAGAAAATTGGTCTGTACCACAAATTATGAGACTAAAAAACTCTGTTGTAAAATGTGTAACTGGAAAATGATGAAACCAATGAAACAGAGAATTTTAATAAAAAAACAAACAACTTTTCAGCATTAAATAATTAACAGTGTTGATATGACAGGGAAATAGAACAGCCAATGAAACATATTTGCTTATCTATCATAGTCCAATTATATCTGTGTCTCTGTAACTAAATCTTCTTTTCCAATTATTGATCCAAGTTTTTTTAAAGATAGATATGACATCATCTAATGTGTATATAGACTCATTTAAAGACTCAAGGGAAGTAATTCCTCCATACTTTTAAAAGTTACTTCCCTTATTCCATAAAAACAATGAAAGCTAAAACACCAAGTTTGGCAATCATCTTAGTGGTCAATATATATATATATATATATATATATATATATATATATATATATATATATATATATATATATATATATATATATATATATATATATATATATATATATAATATAGTCTCAAGAGGATAGAATCCAGGTAGAACTCAGTCAAGGACAGAGTTAAAATATGATAAAAAAGGCTCAAACACTAATATT